>JANIJI010000004.1:10430000-10732500 GCA_024500535.1 Leptonema lineaticorne | reverse complement strand
ACTTTTTCCTTATGCTCTGCTCGTTCAATAAAGAACAAAGTCAAACGTAATAAATAAAAATGTGGGTTTTTTTTTGTCATGGCAGACTTATAAGACATGTTATTTCAGGCGGCGCATGAATATAATCCCGAATTTAATGAGATATCAGCTGCGTACCGGTCACAATAAATTATTCTCTCGTATATATATCACCTCTTACAAAATAAATACATATGCACATAAGTTTCACCATCCAATTATCTATGGTGGCAGGGTCGATTTTCGAACGAATCAACCCCATATATAAGCCAGAAATACGTATCAAAATTGCTTGTAGCCGTTCGGTTCGCGTGACTCCTCGTGAAATATCTTCATTGGGATTGGTTTCGGAGTATCCGAACAACAAAGAAAAACCATTAAAAATATTTATAGAGATGTTGTATTATGCAGGTATCTCTTAAAATATGCGCCAGGTAGATAAGTCCGGTCAGAGTTAATGTAAATGTAAAATAATCTTCGAGGGAATATTCGTGTTTGAAATTTACTAGCAACCTTTTCTTTCTCGCGCTAGGAAAAGGCGTACACTTTGTTATATTCTTTTATTATTATTTTTTTATATATAATTTATTGAGTTTTTTCTTTCTGTTTGGTAAGCGGCCACGTTAATGTGTTGGTAAATATATATGAATGTAAGCGGCACACAAACGCGTATAATTAAAATGTCAGTTTAAGTATATGCGATGGCGATAAAAAGATATCTATAAATTTTGGGAGTGAATTTTTTTATTGTAGTTTAATTTTAATATAAATAGATCGGTTATACTTGGTAGTGGTTGAAGTTTATAATTGATTATAGTAATTATGATTTTTGGCAACGATTATGTGTTAGTTTTTTTTTGTTTTTCATATCATACAACGTGTTTGTTATGTAAATTAATAATAATATAGTGTAATTGCAATATAATTAAAATATGTTAATATGAAATTTGATAATAACACTTTCATTATTGTTCATAAATAATTTTATTCTATAAAAAAATATAACTTTAATAAAAATAATTTATATGTTGTTAAAAAATTATATTTATATATGTAATATTGTTTTCAATACATAGAAAAAAATATGTTACATTCATATTTGAGTAAAAAAGGATTGTACAACAAAATTGAAACGAATTCAATATTGTATGTATGTCACAATGATGTGTCCTGAGTCTTGACCGTTTTTCATGTTTTTTTTTTGTATGAGAATGACAACAAAAAATTTGACACGCTCATAAAAAAAGCTCCAAAAAATACAAACAATAAAGAGTTAGAGTTATACAATGTCGAAAAATAACTGGAAAAAATGTAACTGTTTCTTATTATTTAAGCTAAATCCAAAGAATATTGCATTTCCTTTTATTTATACTTTTTTTTTCTCGCATATTTTTTTTTATCTATTTTGCAGGTATATATTGTATAATATTAAATAGCAATAACCTTTAAAGGTATTCGCAAAAAAGTATGAATAAAAATAATTTAGAATGAAAATAAATTCTATTTATATAACAATTATTAATATTTACGAACCAACACAATACAGCTGTGATGTAACATTAATGGAAGTTTTTTTTTTAATAATGTGAAAACCTTTATTGTGAGTAATAAAATAAAATTTATCGATCGTAAAACTTCCCCGGCCTTACCCCTTTTTGAGTTTTTACGACTAATTATATTATACCAACGTCTTAATTTTGCCGTGAAATTGTAGAATCTTATCGCGCAATCGATACCTATAATTTTTATTGGATTTTTAAAGCTTATAAAAATAATGGAATATAATACCTGAATGAAGTGTTAAAATTTCAAATAATTGATAGTAAATGACACCATGAAACGCATAAACTCACCGTTCTATAAAAAGTCAAATATTATAATAAAAGTTTACGAACTAATATATCGCCTTTAAAATAACTGGATTCGGAATTTTATATATGTATTCTGTTATACATATCGCTTATATTTATATACAAAGCCTCAAATACTACACATATAAAGTGGTTGTAAAATGTAGTTACGAGTTTGTAAAATGGAAAAAGAGTAGTTGAAAGTAAAATTTATTACAAAATCGCTATAAAAGTGGGTGCAAAGCGACTCTCAACACAGTTTTTATGTAATTTTGTAATAAAAATACGTATTTTTGTTCATTTTCATGCTATATATAATATTTGTGATGATGTATTATTATATAAATATATTTATTTGTACAAAACAAGTCCCGAATTTAAATCTATGATATATAGAAAAAATTCCAAAATATTGCTATAAGGTTACCTTTAATATAAAAATTTATTTTTCAATTTTTCATTTAATTCTTTATAATTTATTAATTATTTTGAGTATTTATTATTATTTTTTATTTGTAAATAGCTATGTTTACAAATAAAAAAAATGCAAATTATTTTAAAGTTGAAATAATTTGAATTTACAATTAAAAAAAACGGTTAAATATAGTGTTGTATTATATATTTTTTAACTGTATATTATAATAATAAACCAATAAATAAAACAAAATAAAAAATTAATTTTATTTATACTTAACGATACTTTTATGACGATTTAAACTGTTGATGACTCTATAATACTATAGTTGCGTTATCTTTTGAATGCCATTTAAATAAAGCGCATATTATATAAAATAGATAATTTCTCATTAAAATGCTATATAACGATGCTCATTATATAGAAATAAAAGCGGTGTTTTAAACATATGAAAATTCCGTTGTATAAATTTCTACTGTGCCGTTTTTTTTTTGTTTTACGGATAATTTAAAATGAATATATATATATATATATATATATATATATATATATATATATATATATATATATATATACAATAAATATAATATAATCAGTCGCATATAGTATATGAACGGGCGCACGAAATCCCGCCGATAAAGTTAATTCCGCTAAAAACGTAGATTTACGCCATTAATTTTAATGAATGCATACATCTCGGGGATTTAGAGCTCCCTATATTCAACTTTTCCGGGCTCGGAATAGGTGAACGTTCCCTGGCTTATACCCACCTACACCCGTATAAACACACAATTTATAGAATAGGGGATAAGGCACCAGAGCGCACAGATAGTGTTTTCTGAAAACTTATAGGCAATCTCGCAGATGAGAATTGTGAATTATCACTTTCGGGGAAATTGTATTCCTTCGCGCCCGTTGCGAAACTCGTTCACCAATTTATACATGCTTATATATATATATATATATATATATATATATATATATATATATATATATATATATATATGTATATTTACATAAAAGGCTATATGTATTTTTGGAACGCAATATCGCACATGTGAGAATATCCACGAATTTTATAATAAATTTATTTTTTTTAACTTTATAAAATTATTACGATTTGTCCTTAATATGATAGATAAATAATAATACTGAATTCTATTGAGTGCCGATAGCTTACTTTATAATTGAAAATAAAAAAAAAATGTTATTTTATAATTCATTCGATGTTGTTATGATTATAGAATATCTGAATGCTGACTGTTTGGATTATAGAAAGTACATCCGCCATGAAATGTTATTCCAAAGGTATAATAACTGCGTACAGCGGTTTTCAAATCGTTAAAATAATTAAATTTAATTAATTTATTATATTTTATACATAAATCGTTATTTTTTTTCACTTTTAGTTACTAAAATCACCATAAATGCTTAAAATATTATATATATATATATATATATATTTTTTTTTTTTTGATGTTGAAACATAAATTTAAGTATTATATAAATTAATATTATTTATTGGTTATTTTTATATAAATAAAAAGAAAAAAAATTAAGAATGCACAAATAAATGAATCTATGCATGATTTATATTATTGACAATAAATAATTTAGATAATTTATTAGATGTGTAAGGGTTTAACATTGTCGAATCGTTATGAGTATTTTTATAACGTTTTGATCAGTTATGACATCATAAAGTAATTACGTATGCCACGCCCATTTCACTTCAACTATTAATGTATTCATTTTTAGGGTGTTATATCACGCATATGTATATTATATTACGTGAATTCAGTGATAGACGTCAATTTATAGCAACCATTTATATTAAAATATTATTTTATAATTCTTAGAATAAATAATACTTTACGTGTTGGGGATGCAATTATTAATTTCCTTTTGTATAATATAATATTTTAAATACTGATTTTATTCAGCGTTCGTCCATTAGTGTCGGGTAACTCGCGCTTCATACGATTTATTTTATAATAAAAATTCAAATAACGTTCGACTCAACCCTCTTTCTATCTTAATACTATTCTCAAATGTAAAAACAATGTTCGATATTGTGATTTTTTTTCGGTGCGCGATTTTTTCCCTTAGAAAATAATAAATAAAAAGCGCCATTGCGAAAAGAAAGAAACTGCTCGGTCGCCTTTCATCCCTCTTTGAACTCTAATAGCGTATATATCTTCTTCGTTTGGAATGATTTATTACTTTTAATAATAACATTCAACCGAAATAACATTATACTTTCAAATTAGACGCAAAAATTTAATTTAACGGCGGGCTGATGTTTTAAAGAGGGGAAAAAAACTGAGGCGACAAGACATTCCGCGCTTTGAGATGTGTATGTTTTTTTTTATACTTCAGTTTTCAAAGAGAGAAATTAACAATTCAGAAGCTTATTATGGATTTATAAAGCTTTCTGTTCGTTTATTTAAGTATCTTTAAAACTATTGAAGCTTTTTTAAATTACATATTGTATTTTTCCAAAATCTTTTTATGATTTTTATTATAATTTGAGCGCAAATATATTTAAATAAAAAAAAATAATAAATTAAATATAATTTTAATTATAATAAGTTTTGAATATGTTATATTTTAGTCACAAACCACAATTAATTAATTAAGGTGCGTCCGAATTTCTTATCTAAAATAAAAAATATAAATCTAAAAGAGTTATTATTTGATAAAAATAAAATGTAAATGCGTTTAATGTTTAATTAAAAATTAAATTAGAAGCACGAGAAACAAACCGATCAAATCTTAAGCTTTTCCCCCAAGCAAGACGAGACTCTACCCCCGTTTAAAACGGAAAGAGAGGAGATGGAAAACAAAAAAAGTGAAAGTAAAAGTACTCGCAATAAATAAAGAAACGTTTAAGTTGTTTTTAAAAGTACTTCGGGCGAAGCCACCCTATCAACGTAAATGCCTATTCGAAATATAGACGGGGCCATTTCTGATATCGATTTTCCATTGCGACACTCTCACTAGGGCTAAGGTACCCCTCTAACAGGGGGTAGTTACTTTCTTTCTCCTTTTCTTTACCACCCTACAGGACTCGAGGGTTGAATATTCGTTTCGCTTCCTGTTTTCTTCGTTCACTTCCGTTTGTTTTTCGCTTTTCGTTTAGATTGCTACATTCATCTCGGCTTAGCGACTAAAAACAATACGAACGACTCGAACGTGATTCTTTCCCGTTTCCTTTACATACGACTTTGTATATTAGTATTGTTACGACCGTTTTACTGTCTGAACATAATATTAATATAATATTATAATTATTATTTGCTTTACGTATACAAATTTGAAATGATATAACATTTAGATAATTTATAAAGTGTCACATTTTTTTTATGTTATTCTAATGAAAAATAAAATTATTTAATCTAATTACATTTATATACCTTTTAAAGTAATATTTATCATAGTTTATGAATATTTCAATTTTATTTAATTATTTCCCTATAATTAATTGTTTATTTTATGCCATTATCAACTAATAGAAAAAAGTCATAATAATATATTTAATTGCCGTCGCATTTGATACCGCCTATATATTTATTTCGAATGGTACGGGGAAACCGGATTTAGAAGAAAAAAATCTTATCGTTTTAAATTGTCAATAAAATATCTATTCAATAGCGTTCTTAATTACAATAACATTCGATTTATCGCAGAGACCGCAAAAATTCGATTTCAAAAACATTTTTAAACTTATATTTTTTTCATACAAAGGGCTTATCGAATTTGCCGCGAATTTTTCACCCCGTCAGATAGATTTTTCGTCTTTATGATCGATGCTTCTCAAATAGGCCGATTGTATTGAGCGATAAAAGTGTCTCGTAAACGAGTCTGCATTATTTACACGTGTCCGTTCTTTGACAAGAGGACATAAAGTCCACAAGTTCCCCGTAAAGGTTTTCGGTGCGAGCCTTTCGCCGACTATAAAGATTAGCGAACTGAGTGGTAACATTTTAACCGTTTCGTAGTCGTTACTTAGATGTTTATGGCAAAGTTATTGCTTGTAAATTGATAGCAGTTTAGCTTTACTGCCATACTGAATGCGGCTAATAGGGGTGTCGCTCTATTAAATGCAACCCTGAACGATATAAAAACGCACCGCGAAACGGTATACTCTTTTCATATTCTAACAATATTCTAATATTTCTATGTATTATATATTAATATATATATATATATATATATATATATATATATATATATATATATATATATATATATATATATATATATATATATATATATATATATATTATCCACGGTTTTACACCTTTTATGGTTTATTTACAAATTAACCGTTTAATTTTCCAATATTCGCGAATTAGCAAACAATTATGTTGTTATAATGCGGCGAAAAGCGTTTTTACGACGGCAATAAAGACATTATTATCGTATTCGTAATGCTCTCATTATATTACGCCATTATTGTTATTGTCGCGATATTATTTTTATTTTTACGATTTTACGCGGTATTAAATTTTAAATTGACTACGGCGCGAGTTTTACGACCGATTCGCCATATGATAAATAAGATCGTTAAAAAAAATGGCGGCGCTCCCGCGAATCGGCCATTTATTGTTATTGCTTATTATTATTATATTATTAGTATTCGATATCTGAACCAGCCAGGTGTTTTTAAGTGGTTCGTTTCCCGGCTTAAGTCGTATGTTTAATTCGCGTGCACGCCGATAGATCTCACCGCGAGCTTTTTAAACAATGCACTTTTAATTTGCATAATTAAAAATTTAATTAATAATTTATGTTGTATTTTTTTTTTCAGCAGTATCAATATTAAAAAGATGGTTTCGACAGTTTTCTCTCGAATAAAATTGATTGTATGATTTATTATATGACGTTGTTTAAAATGCTCTTTAAAATGTTTTACATATGAAATGAAGTATAATTCTGTTTTGTTATATAATTCTTATATCTTCAGATCTCTATTAAATAATTATTATTGATACACTTAATCCATAATTATTATTGTAACGTTAATTTAATTTTTATACTATTACTATTAATTTAGTGATGCTATTAATGGTTTGAAATGTAGTTATAGTTAAAAATAAAAATTGGTGAATTTAAATATATTATATAAAACTACTGCAACTAATTATTTATCTACATAAAAAAAATCAAATTACTATTTTGATAATTTCAACATAAAGTTTGTTGATATTGTAGAATTGATTTAGTAAAATATATCCAAACTGATGATTACTTTGTGTACTATTATTGTTTATGTTGTACAAAACATTGACTATTTTTTTGATATTCTGAATCGCTGATTATATTTAATAAAGTAATAAATATAATATTTTTCGTTACTAAAATAAAATATATTTTTTTATTTCAGATCAGCATGTTTCGTGAATCTGTACAGAAGTGTTGAAAGGTAAGAAAATAATTTACACATATTAGAATTCATTTAACTGTCGTTTAACATAATCAATTTAGTCAACAGTTGGTATATCAATAGTAATGCGACGAAAAATTTTATCTAATATTTTTTAAAGTACGTTATATATATTTTTAATAAAATCTAAGCAGTTTGTTAACGTAAATTATTATTGAGAATTTATTAAATTAATTAGCAATATAGTACAGAGTAAAATGTTAAACCGATAGCGAAATCGTATAATTGCTTGTACGATTTATGAATATTATGTAAGTTTAAAAGCCAAATATTTCTGTTTTCCATCAAATAAATTTCAAGAAGGATTTTACATTGATATTATCTACAAAGTGTGAAATAATTTATTGTGTAGTATTTAGACTTTTGAAGTGCTAGATACCACTCGTGTCTGTTGTGTGATTATATATACACGAGCTCGTTATCGCACATTCGATATATATCCATAACAAATACGTGGTCAAAAGTGCATATTTTTATTATTAAAAATACGTGTGTGGGCATATTTTTCTCTCGATGTGTCCCACTATATCTTTCTACGTATTCGGTTATCTCCAAGGGTGAGAACGTTGATTTATGATTTCTTTCGAGTCTTTTTTTCTTCTTTTTTTATTTTATTTTGTCCGCTTGTATCGAACATGTATGTAAAGTATATGAGGATACGAAATTTCGGCGTATCTCGAACCCGTCTTTAGGAATACGGGTTTGTTCAGGCATCATCGCTTGAATGACTGTACAAACAAAATGGTCGATTCCAGGCGTATAGTGTCTTCATCATTGATATTTCCAGACCATTAGGTGGGTTTATGGTTCCAGAACCGAGACTGATGGGGTCATGCGTGCTACGGCTACAGACGAAATCGCTTCCAAAAGAGTGGAGAACAATGGCATCAAAATATACCTCACCCCATGGGGATGAATTCCTTACTGACTACGAAAAAAAAGATTTTCCACTCTCCATTTTTTTCCGGGAATTTTTTGCAAATTTTTTTCCGCTGATTTCGAAGGTTTTTTAAAGCATGATGCCGCCTCCGCTGTCCCCTCTTCCCTTGTAGAAAGATATTGTGCAAAAAATGTGACAGTTCAACGTATTTTAATAGTCCTATCTGTCTCTACAACGTACGAACAAAGAAAGGTCAAACGTCGAGCGACGCAATCTCTCAATATTTTTTTCTTAAATACATATTTTATATGAATAATAATAATAAGATTGATTCATCGCATTAGAATTTAATAATCAATAGTTAACGAATTTTTCTTTTCAATCTAATTATAATTTTGACAAAATATCTTAAGAAAGAAAATTGATTTAATACATAAAAAATCATTTTTACATAATTAATTATTTTACAATATTTATTTATTAATATTGACACTTTCAATATCGAGTTTCGAATTAGAGATTTATAATATTATTTACATTTTTTAATTTTTATCTAAGAAGGTCATCTATTAGCTTAAAAAATATCCTAATACATCAAGTTTGATAAATATAAAAAAATGAAGGTTAAATGTAGAATTATTAATTATTTTGTATAAAGAAGTAAATTAGCATTACAAATTTTCACGCGTGCAGATTGTAACATTATTCAATAATAAAACGGATAAACACAATTATTCGTATACATACTTAAATAATAAAATTAAATGTTGAAAAAAAAAAAACAAATATACCACCATTAATCAATTTTGATTTTGTGTATTGAAAGATCTCTTTCATGTTCATATAGATAGCGATCGGGGAAAAAAAATATCGACACGACCCGAAACATTGGATGATATGTTGTCCATCCCCGGGACGTTTGTTTCCCACAATTTCGTACGATCGTAAATTGCGTAAACATAATAGAAACGGTTATTATTATGTACATAGGAACGATAACGAGCCGGCCGTTAAAAATCAACTCGATCATTTAAACGACAAAATTACGAGACAAGTAAATAATTTTCCATTTGATGATGTACGAGGGTGGATGAGAGATTTGTTCGCGCGCGTGCCGTAAATGCATCTTTTCAAATATTAACTACCGGATCGATGATGAAAATAAATACGCTTTACGTATGTATGTATGTATGGTCGATAATTTAATTTGTTTCTTGCTCGTTGAATGATGTCGAATCTGTGTGGAAAAAAATTAAAAAATATACCTATACACACACACACACACACACACACACACATATATATATATATATATATATATATATATATATATATATATATATATATAATAAATAAGAAAAACAAAAAAAATAGAGGGGGGATTTTAAAACGTGTCGTGAGTAACGACATTCGGGTTATTATTTAAAGAAAATATATTATCATACTTGAACTACGGGTAAAGAAATGTATATTTTAATTTATAAGTAGACGTGAGGCAAACTTGAACTCGTGCCAAGGCAAAAGAATATTTGGAATGGCGTCCAACTGAGAATTTTGTAATGGCGGCTCGTGAAAATCTATACATACACACATAACAATTATTTATTATTACTATTATTATTATGTAATCGCAATGAAGAAAATGATGACTAGCGGATCACGTCCGACGTGTGTATCTCATAAAAAATCATATATGTATGTTTTTTTAATAATAATAATAATAATCTATTCTAATTATTTTTCGAAAAAAGTGAAAAAAAAAAGATCATTTCTGTGTGACTTCCACAAGAACAATAAAGACATTATCTTAGTTCGTTAACGGTAGAAACATTTAGAAATATAAAGGTCTTCCTACTATTGTTATGAAAATAAAAGTAGGTTTATTATTATATTATATAATATAATAAATTCGGATGAAAATACCATTATAATAAATAGAAGTATATATATATATATATATATATATATATATATATATATATATATATATATTAATAATTTTTAAATAGGTATAATTATCCACGCTGGATATTTTATATAATATTATTGGCTATAAATCATAAAAAAAACATTATTAAAAAAAATTGTTGATAACTATTACCCATTAACATATTTAATATAACGATTTAAAGAATTTTATATGAAAATTACTATTTAAATATTTATAAAATTGGAAATCAATAATAATAAATTTTAATGCGTTTACGACTTTTTAAGACGTTTTTACATAATCATAATTAGTAATTTCGATCATCAGGACACCATTGTTGTTTCATAATGGTTCGGTTCATTCACCTTTCTGTTATTGATGTTTCACCGTAACGTCGAATTGGAATATAAATAACGCACTTTGATGATTCATTTTTAATTTATCTCTCTATTTCAAAACGAAAAACGATGTTTTTCAACCAAAATAAAAAAAAAATTCGCTTTCTCCGATAAGAAACGACCGCCGGTTATTTATTTATATTATTCGTCGAGCGAGATAAATTTTAATTATTCATTATTATTGCTGTTCTATTTTGGACATACTATAAATATTATTAACGTTACAATAAAAATACAATATGCCTATTGTTTCAAAATTTATTTTTAAATGTTAAATATCATTTAATATCGAATTAGATATTATTATTAATTATTGATAACTGATATAGATAAGTTTAGTTATAATTGTATTCGAAAGATGGCATATTTTTAGATATATGTATATTTTTTTTTTATTTAACTATATTTATGAATTATAGTATGATGAAAATAAATATATTTCATGGGCAATTAACAAGTGACTACCACTGGACTGGAACGAAGTAAGCCAACGAGACTGCGAAAAGAGTGATAAATAGGTCTGTCGGTATTCTTGTTTTTTTTTTTTGTATTTTCTTGTATACACGTATGATTTTCTTAGATGTTGAGCCGTACATATATTGTAGAAAAACAACTTCATATGTAGGAATATTTGGGCTGAAAGTCTGAAATCGAGCCAAACTAGAAAACACCGTAGGAGAAACTGTGTGTTTGTGTGCGCTTGACAAGACAGAACCATATATTCGAGGGGAGACCAGCCGGTAATTTCTTCCGCCATCTAAATTTCTTTCAATATCTTTGTCTCTTGCAGAGATCACCATCGGATGGAATGGAAGAAAGCAACTTTCTTTTCAAAATAGAAAACGCAAAAAAAAAGAACGGCGAATGAAGAACAAAAAAAAAAAGAAAAAACGGCGAAGGAATCGCCTTTATCTGGTGTTAATGGCCTCTGTGTCTAATGCGTATAAACGAAAAATTCCTTTCGTCCCGTTCTTCCATTATCCCCTCGAGTGATATACTACACGCCCACGCATGTTTTCACGTGCTCCAAAGAAGAAAGGAGAAAATTCACGAAAATATATACGCGCGCGCGCGCGTGTGTGTGATTGGTTTATTCAAAATAGCTTGTACGTAGTATGAATCAGTAAAAAAAGACTTGTCATTGAAAACGTATTTATTTTTAGTAAAAACATGTGTAGATCAATTAGATATTTCAAAGTACAATATGATTTTTTTTTGTCTAATTTTCAACTATCTAGAAAATTAAAAAAAAGTGAAGTAAAAACTGAAAAAATATAGATATTTTGTATTTTTGTTGAAAGAAGGTGTAACCGAATTTTTGGAGATGATATTTTTTATTTATTTTATGAAAATAATTGAAATATATTATTTAAATATAACAATTTTAAATTATACGTTTAAATATATAAAATCATCATTTATGAATAATTCAAGCAAAACAATATACTATTTTTTTTTACATATTTTACAAAGTTTTTTGAATTTTTGGGTTCGAATATTTTTGAAGTATGAGCGTTGCGCCATTATATTCAATATTAATTTGAATTTTAAATATTTTATTCCTACGTTTAATTTTTTTTTTAGTAGGTGTAAGATTTGGTTATTTTTCTCTTTATATATATATCGCACATATATATATATGTAATATACATATATATATTATATATATTTTTTTTGTTCAACGTGAGACTTTATTTATGTGATTAATTCTGTGTATGCGACAACGTTCGCGCTCGACAAAATTTATAGCGAAGAGTTTGTTTTAAATTCTGCATATTTTATGGTGCTCGTATATACGCGTATTAGATTCGTTTAAAAGTCCTGTACATTTTATACAAACACACACACACACACATAATATATTAAAAAAAATATGGCGGTTTTACAGTATATTTAATTCAGAAATTTAATTTTGTATTTCACGTTTTTCAGTATAAAACTTCTTATTATAGGTAATTGAAATTGTAAAAAAAATATATAGTTTTTATTTAAATTCATAATGTAATATAGTTAATTTTATGAATAATAAACCGGTTCTATGATTCTTTAAATAAAGTTTTTAAATCTATTTGTTATCACATTTTTATGTTTTTGTCGGTTTGATACTATTTTTAAATTATTTTCTTCGATTTTAAAATTGTGAGAAATATTTAAAAAAATATATGTAAAAAATAATATAATATTTTATGCATTTTTTTATATTTAAATATATTTACCATATATAAAATACATAATATTATGTCTTATTCAGTTTATAATGCTATTTTCAGTAAAGGAGATTATTATAAATCAATCAATTTTTTTTATCTTAAAATATTATAAGTTAATCAGTTGTTTCCTAAAATGTAATAGTATTTTTTTTATATATATAAGTTCATTTTAGAAACGTTAGTGAAATTAATCGGTAATTTTATTTGTTTTTTTTTTGTTCCTTCTATATACTCTTATATAGTAAGTAGGTATAACAGAATGAAAATATTTTCTTTTCCTGAAATTTTATCGAATGCCTTCATTTGTTCGCCTTCGTTTGATATACTGACATTTCAAGCTTCCATTTATCGGTAACGATACAAATACACGAAAGCACGACACGTTATTTATGTCTATAAAATGAATATTATTATTTTTTCCCCCGGTACTATAAAATCGATACTTTATTGTGTGTGTGTGTGCGCATATAACATTTTATAAATATTCGTATAATCGAGGAAAAATGTCAAATGTCGCAAAAGTGGAATATTTTTCACCTATTATGAAAATTTTCATATAGGTTTGTATTCATGTTCATAGTTCGAGTGTTATTTTATTTTAGAAAAATATTGTCGCTATGAATAAAAGGAAAATATGCAAATTTATTAGACACTTTCAAAATTAAAATTTTTATTATAATGTAAATATTGATTCATATTATTGTTTGAATTAGTAATTTTAAAATACATTAAAATATGTTTATATGAAATTTTCTATAATTAAAATTAATAATTATGTTGAAAAAGTATATATTTGATGGCAGTGTTTTAGATTTATAACTATTTTTTTTTGTTAGTTTATTTTTGAGATGATTATATCATCGAATTTTTACTAATGATTTCGAATATTTAAAAAAACAAAACTATATTTGTAGCGTATTATTACTATAAATGAATATTTACCAAAATTTAAACATCAAGGAAATAAATTAAAGCTCTTAAAATAAAAAGAATATAAAATTTATAGTAAACTAATATTGATTCAAACGAATATTTCAATCTAATTAAAATTAAGTTGTTTCGCTTAACAAACTTATTATTTTTATACATTTTTCGATAAAAAAAAAAAAGTAAACTACGCTGCTTCAAAATAACTATTCATACTTTACGAACGAATTTAATGATATCATTAGAAGAAAAAAAAAACCACACGTCAGACGATCTTCTGAGACGAGAAAAAAAAGTGAACATACTGATAAAATTAAAAAATAGGGAAATTCAATATCGGTTGAAATTTAGAAGCGTGGATTTACAGACGATCGAGCCGGGACATGTACCGTGTTTTCAGGATCGTGCCCGTAAATATCGCTATGGACCAAGATACCGACGATGTACTTACTCACATATATACAAGGGTACTTAGGTATATAACAAGTACATAAAACTCGCCTGCACGAAGAGCGATATCGACGAGAGCGTTTAACGACGTGTCGGAATACCACTTACCTGACTGTACCTATTTACCTTCGTTTGTGATGTATTTCAGAAACCACCTTGTGGGTATTCGAGTAAATCCCAGATTATTTCCACTCTTTATTTGCTCGTACCTCTTGATCGTGTGCGCGGATTAACAAAAAAAAATATAAAATGAGTGAAGATTTTAACCGCAAAATATCCGTTCTTCTACCGATAAAGTGTATATAATTTTTATGTTCGATATAATATAATAATTATACGGTGATTTTGTAAGATAATATTGAATTTAATTCGTGTACAATGTTAAATAATAATATTGTACTAAAATAACTGCTTTATTGAATGACGTACGTAATAAATAGTATTTAATGTTTCGGAAGTAACAAACACAATTATGTTTAAATTGATGAAAGATACAAATAATATATATTTATTTCACCTTATAAAAATAATTTTAATATGCTAGATAATATTTCATATGATATGAAAAATAAAAAGTCGAATAAAATATCTTATATATAGAATTATTAAATTATAAACGAATACGATATATCATATATAAAAAATTGACATTTAAAAATAAATTTATGTTAAAAAATTTGCATCGATTTGAAAATTTATTGTTGCAAAAACTAGAAATCGGTTGTTTTTCAAAAAAAAAAATTAAAGTAAATGAAAAATATCGTTTTTGATCATATTTTTATATAGCGTACAAAATTATATCAATTTAAAAAAAAATCTCAATAATAACTAATAATTATGATATGTGAAATTAGACCGTCTATGTAATCTTTTTTAACCCAATTATACATTATTCATATCTATTGTAAAACTACAAAAAGATATACACACACACACTTATATAATTATACGTTAAAAAGATCGCTTTAATATAGCTCTCGCGTTCTAATTACTTTTTAATTAAACTCGCTTTCGACGAAAGAAGAAGAAGAACGAAAAAAAAAACTTGTTTTTCCTTCATTGTTGTTGTTGTTGTATTTTTTTTTATTTAAATAATTTTCATTTTTAAATCGTTTCGGTAAAAAGAAATAATTTGATACGTTTTTACGTAGCGGCGAATGAGCAAGAGTGAACCGCTCGCCGCCATAATTATTATTTTCACGTGTAATAAATCGTATAAATTCGTTGCATATTTATCATGTATAGTGTAATTAATAACATTTAAACTGTGTACTTGCGTAGCATTAAATTTATGTATATATATATATATATATATATATATATATATATATATATATATATATAATACACGCGCGTATAAAATATAAAAGTCAAACTGGCTCTTTGCTGGCAATAATTAACATTTTCGGTTGCATCGACGGTGTGCCAAACCGCATCACGTACACATTTTTCTATTAGCAATTTTTTTTCCTATTTCCTTCATTATGTATTTAATATATTATATATATATATATATTTTTTTTTCATTCGCTTATAGTCTATATAATTGAATGTTGAACTCGTTTAGATAACGCGTTTTAGTCGTGTTACCGAAAGCTTTTAATGGATATCGGATATATCGATATCGTGTTCTTTTAAATATTCGTTTAATTGGGTCACTAAAAGTTTTATTTATTTCAATTAGTAATTTATTCTAAAGTTAAGGCGAATTCTCAAAATTTTCATATATTTATTTAAAAAGTAAGAACGTGTTCGTTTATATTTTTCGATGCAATTAAAATAAAATCAAATTCGTTTTTAATTGAGTTATATAGTATTTTAATGTATTAAAAAAAAACAATTATTTTATTTTTTAAAATAAAAGACTTTTATTAGAACATATAAAATTATTTACTTTTTTTTTCCAAATCGCACATAATACAACATTTTATATGCATATAACATTCAAAATCGATTATAATGGCGAACAAAAAAAAAAAAAAAAAATCCTTAAACTCCTTTATAAACATATACGGAGATCGTTAGAAGAAAAACAGTCGATACAAGCGGTTTTTATCCTTTCGAACGAGACACGTGAATAACTTATGTCATGTAAATGACGAGATTGTGCACACTCCAACTAACTAAGCTATAAAACTTGCCATCTCGAGTCGGATAAATTGTTTTTATGATTATTTCCGAGTAATACCATAAAAATATATTGTACAATTATACGGCATTAACACGCCGTTAAAACTTCACATTTTGAGAACTTTATTGGCTTTTTACTGCATAACAACAACAAACGTTTAATATAATATAATGCACCCGTATATGGTAAAATATCATTTTTTTTCACGTACGAATATTATTATTATTATTATTATTATTTGTGCGTTTTCGAAGGAGTAAAATAATAATAATAATAATGAAAAAAGGAAAAATGTTATCGTTTTTATATACAATGAAATAAAATTACCATTTTGAATTTTAATTAGGCTGAGCGTACATTTCACGTGTTGTGTATTTAAAATATTCATATTTTGAATAGATCCGGTGTGAAGAATTTTGATGAAACTACACACTTAAAGGGTACCATTATTATTATAATAATTTTGATTATAAAAAATATGTACACAAAAAGTTATCGTTAAATCAATAGAATTATATTCATTTTTTTTCTGTAAACAATACACGTATTCAAATTTATTCATTATGTTCATTTGAATTTAATCGAAAAAGATACACTTTAACAATTTCAATTGTAAGCATGATAATAAATTATATTTAATAAAATATTTCGATTTTATAGATATATATATATATATATATATATATATATATATATATATATATATATATATATATATATATATATAGTAAGTTATAAAAGTTTGAGAAATATCGTTTTAAAAATAGGATATTTTGTTAATGCTTTGTATTTTATTAGGACAGTTGAATGTTATATGTGTTATTTTTGTGCGATTAATTTGACGAATTATGTATGCGAAATTTTGACGGAAACATTTGTACGACAGTTTAAATTAACACGATACAGTAGAACCGATAAATCGTACAATCTACTGTCAGTTTACGATTTATCGTATGATATTTAGCGGATTAATCTATTTTAAAAAATGGAGAATATCGAACGATATTTTTTTTATTTTATTTAGAAAGCATATATCACTTATTCGAAGCGGATATTATAAGTGGTAGAAAAAAAAAGTGGATCATTTTTTTTTTAATATCGGTAATGTTCGATAATCAGTTTTTATTCGGTCGTTTCGATTTTATCAACAACGTAAAAATCTAGTTCGCATTTTTTTTTATTTATAATTGAACGTTGGCATTGTTTTCGAGAAATATTATGGAAATATTTTAATCGATAAAAGTTTTGTCTGAATTCAGCGCACAAGTCGCTGTAAACAACATTGACTTCCATAATAATGGTCGAAAGTTTTGTCACACTCAGCAGATATGTCTGATTTAATACGAGAGCTAGATACGAATTTCAGAAAATATGTATAAAGATATTTTTGTGAGAATTTATATAGTTTCTCTCCCCTTCGTATTATATTTGTTCCAAATATAGAGTAAATTCCTAAAGTCATAATAATTTTATAGAAGTTAGTTCAATGACAATTATGTAAATAAAATATTGTGAAATAACATATAATATATATTTTTTTATTATAATTATGTGAAACTGAAATTAAAATAGAAATTACATATTATGTATTTAAAAAGAAAATTTAATTGATAAAATAAATTGTTAAAAATTTGTTTCTTAATCGAAAAAAGAAATTATAGATTAAATATTTTTTAAGATTCGAACCCGGGATTATCTAAATTATTATCTAAACTATTGCATATTATTATTATTGTTGTAAAAATTGTCATTTTTTAAAAATTTTATTTATAATATATAAAATATTTATTTAATTTGAATATACATATGTAGTATGTAAATTTATGATTTGTTAGAAACAAAAAGGTGTTGTTTTCTTGAAATACATAAACTAAATTTTTATTGACGTTTCGACATGGAAAAAATATACAAATCATTGAAATATGTATACATAAATAAATTTTATTAATGTATTAACAACGGCTTTTTTAGTAAAAAAAAAAAAATATGTATATCTTTTAAAAGTTTTTATATAATAAACACAGTATTAAATTGTGATATTAATTTATAAAAAAAATATATATATTGATCAAAGTTTTATATGTCGACGTGAAAAGTTAAGAATTCATGTGAAATCCCGTTCGAAATTTGGCGGCAATTTAAATTAATAGAATTGCCAGTCTTAAATGTTACGCCGACGACGTTAATTTAAGAGAGCAATTTTCACTCGGGAATTGAATGTAAAAACGGGAAACTTTGTCGCGTGTCCCCGGGAACTTAAAAAGGGTTTTTGCACAATACACCCTTATCCCTTCCGCGTTCATCTTGAGACTTTGGTTTCCATCTGTTACGCAGTATAGTACCGTCTAAATGGTCTAACTTGGACTATTCGTACTTACGTAGATAGAGCCATTGTTAAAAGGACACATACAAGCTCGAGTGTGGTTCAGGGTATGCGCTTTCAGACCACTTGTCCAACTCCCTCGTCTGCAATGGCTTATGCATGAATTTCAATTATTCTTATTATAATAACTTTGAATATAAAGCGTAAGTACTTTAACATCGTGTCAGTTCGAAGAGCGGCGTTTGCAATTCATTATTCTATCGTATGAAAATATCGAATTGAATGTGTTATAGATGGACCAACCCTTGAAAGCGGCACGGTGCCAGACGATGCAGCTCAAAAAACCACCCCCGCGTAATGGTAATAGTAATAAAATGGCAGCAGAAGTTAAGATTTTCAGATTTTAATAATTCATAAATTCTTTATATGGCTCTATTTTACCTTACCGTTGATCAGATATACACGGGGGTAATAATAATATGTGCAAGCTCGCTTCTGAACATGGTCTTGAGATGCATCCGTGGTTAATCTTGATGGTTCCGTTTCAGGTAAAGTTTCCTACGGTAATATATCTAGTATACTCGTGTAATATAATCGGATATAAATGTTATGGAATGTTACGTGCTATGATTTATTTTGAATATCTTCAATGCAAACTCGAATATTATTTGTTATTTATTTCAATCCCATTTTCAAATCAAATATTCTCAAAATTTAATATCAAAATACATTTATTATATATTTTATAATTTGTCATTTTTTTTCTATTAATTATATAGAAAACTTCAGAAACTTAAAAAAGCTATTTTCAATAATAATAATTTAGTTATTTAGTTAAAATCCCATTTTTTAGTAGCACATTGTACGATATTTTAATATTTAGCTGCATTACATAATTTTATAGATTATAACTATATTACAAAATAATATATATATTTATTTTGTAATATGGCTTTAAATAAATTAATACATATTTTAAAATATTTAACAAACTCCGTTAAAGATATTTTCCTTCTACATAATATTATCGTTTATATTCATTTTTTGTCACATATTTACGAAATCAGTATTCATATTCGAATATAAAACTATAATATAAAATCAATATATTAATCGGAATAAATTTAATAATAATAATTATAGTGTCATTTTATAAATGTAATATATTAATATTTTCACAAGTGATATGTATCGCTTTATACCATTGTAAAATTGTAAATTTTCTTAAAAATTTATATAAAAAAGATTACGAATATCATAAATTAAATCATTTTCATTTATAGTCGCTTTTACGACGACATAAAAGATTTATTAATCGTCATGAAAAGAATATAAAAAAAAAATCTAACGATCTTCATGAATAGAAAACGATTATTAAATGTGGGCTTTATTTCAATTTTATTGTGACCAAAGTGGCCTTAATGATTTTATTGAATAATTACTAAATATTAGGAATTTAATTTTATTTGTATATAAATATATACGTATTATAAATAAATAAATGATGTTAGAAATCAAGTTACTCTCACGCTAACCGCACCACATCCCGTGTTCTGAATTTGCAATAAATTTTGGTCCGAGGTTACGTGCACATCGGTGTGGTCCATGGAATGTGCCATAAATTAACAAACCTTGGGGTTACTAAATGCTATATTAAAACATTAATTTTCTATTGTAGGAAACTAAACAATGCCACCGAATAATTTTCCTTTATATATTTTTCGCTTATTATAGAAGAAGACATGATTACGAGCGTTGAAAGAAAATGGAATAAAATATAACGAGTAATATTTATATGACGCAATAGGTAGGTTTTTTTTTTGGCGAATTCACTTAAAATATATTTATTACAATTTTTATATGATAATTTAAATGTTAGAAATTGATCAAAAGTATTGCAATGATTTTAATAAAAAAAATTGTAGTTCATAGTAATTGATTTTTTTAATAGTTCAATACGGATATAATAATAGTAAATAACTGCCCCTTTTGTGTATGTTTGTAATATCATATAAAAATGATATAAAAACTTTTTCTCTGTAGTTTATTATCTAAATTTAAATCAGAATAGTTTTTTTATGCAAAAATAATTTTATTTTATTTTTTTTAGATAGAAACTGAGAACTCATCCTTTTCACGTTTATCTCGTATCTTTCTGTTGTTTCTCGCCCGGTGTCTGTCGCATTCAGATTCTATCCAACAAGAAAGAACGAGAAACGTAAAATGGCGAATTGTAGAAAACGTATTCTATGCGCTTCAAAATAGAATAAATTATAAAACTCGTCTGAATGTCCACAATAATATATATATATATATATATATATATATATATATATATATATACATCGACGATTTATATGTAATTTATTCGACAAATCTTGATTATTTTACAATTTTTCTACATAAATAAGTCTGAATTCTTTCAAAATGCAACGAATTCCGCATAATTTAATTACATAACTGGACATTATTCGATAATTTTACAACGCGTTTTGAATATTAAAAAAAAATAAAATATAAAAAAATGTTTTTTTTTTAATATTCAAACTGTAATTATTGTTTCACGAAACTATTTTTTAAATGAATAACCTATGATAAACGATTTTTATTTTATGACTCAAATAATGATTTATTATATAATATTTATGGTAGCTGCATAAAATAATAATAATTATCGTATAACCTTCATAAACATTTTCCTGGCAAATAATTGCATTGAAAAAAAAATATATCAACATCTAATAATTTAGAAAAGATGTTGC
The DNA here is from genome assembly GCA_024500535.1 of Leptonema lineaticorne. Lineage (NCBI taxonomy): Eukaryota > Metazoa > Arthropoda > Insecta > Trichoptera > Hydropsychidae > Leptonema > Leptonema lineaticorne. Next base: position 10,710,757 of record JANIJI010000004.1, on the reverse strand, counting down.
GCCACCGGTTTTGATTTTTTTTTTTAATATCAAATATGGCATTTTTAATTCGATCACAATTAAAAAATCGTAAACATTCCGTTAGACAAACGTCATAAAGCACAAAACGGTAATACAGAAATCGGCTTTTATTTACGATTTCACAATACATTAACTTAACTCGACTATGTGGGACGAACCATTACTTTTGTCAGTCACTACAATAATGGCTAAATTAAATAATTTGTGCAACGACTATGAGGATTATAATGTACGTTGATATGTTTTAAACGTTTTAAATTACTTTTATTATCGTTGCGCAACATTTATGATCGTGTATTGATCGCAAAAGTGTAAAAAAAAACCGTTGAACAAAATAAAAACAATAATAATACGATTTACAGTCTGAACGAATCTTATTTATAAAAAAAAAAAATCGATTTCAAAACCTATACATACCATTATAATACAATGTTGTTGTTGCTTTCTTTTTATAATACACAAAAAAAAAATCAATTCGCAACGGCAAAAATTAAGCTCTAAAAAAGAGCCCGGCGATTTAGCAATATATACCTGCTTCGTAGGTGCAAGCAGGTTTAATTTATATAGGTGAGTTTCTCGTTTTTGAACCGGGCTTTCGGCTTTCCATACCTGCCAACGTATATTTTTTAACATATATCGTAATATATATATATATATATATATATATATATATATGTATATAAAAATGTGCACTTTGTTATAATGCCCTCGATGATGAAGTGTTCCACTCGATCCCGCGGGAAGACTCTCAGGATTGGATCAAGCGAGCTCTCGTATGCGCCGCTTTTATTATTTATTTCTTAACTTGCTCGTTGTTTTCTTTATTTGTTTCTTTTTTTTTTTCATTATTCATTTCTTAGTATTCATTTTAATAATAAAAATATATATAATTTTATACTGAAATAATTCTTTGAAGTTGTAATATAAATTTGCTCCCTTATCGTCGATTCTTTTTGCAACGTTAGGATCACGTTCTCGATTCAATTTAGATTAAGAAATTCATTTTCTCGATTTAAATCTCGTCGAAAAAGAATACGTTGAAGATTGCCAAGAATAACACCGCTCACATTTTGAAGTTGCACATCTTCAAATGTGCACTTTAAAAAAAATATATATATATATATACATCGACATCGTTAAAAACGTATTATTTGCATTTATATTACGTAAAAAGTGGCAATATTTACAATGTATTATTCACGGTGATTTTAATAAATATTTTTTATTCTGATTTAATATAGAATACTGATGGATGAGACGTGTTGTGAGGTCCAGTTATTTCTTTGAAACTCGTTTTAATATATATATATTTTACTTTAACAAATATAGCCAGACATTTAGTAAATTTACTGCTTAAAAATGATAAATATGTAGTTTTCTTTTTGTCTTAACCATTTCGAGTCCGCATAATCAATTATACCCGTAGTTTATTATTGTAAATTTATGCAGTGTTTTTTCTATATTTTTCAATCAGGCATAAACGTATTTTTTAATTTAATTTATTTTCATTTATATAAATTTTCGCGCTCGTTCGTAAATTTTCATTTTCATTAAGAAGTTAAAAATTGCTCATTTAAAATTGAGTTAAAAATATTCTGTTAAATTAATTTATAATTTTATGAGACTTTATCTCGACTTAGATAGACACGGTAATTTAATTTTATAAAAACGCTAATGAGATTTAGTAATTATGCTGATGAAAATAATGCACCTTAGAACAGTTTTTAATATATTTTCGTTTTGATGGATAAAATGATATCTGGGTTAAAGAAAATATTATATTTTTTTAAATAAATAAGATATATACATTATATTATTATAATAAATTTAAGAAATTCTCATTTATATGTGTTTATTTTTATTTGAATATTTTTTTCATTTTATCAGTGACAATACGAGATAAATAAGACATTTGATAAATAAATAAAAAAATATATATCGTTATTAAATATTAAAATTGACACGAACGAATAAAGCACTGAACGTTCACTCGACAATGAGCACTTTAACAAGTTCGTAACGGTCGTATAAGATCGTAACGACTCATTACGTTTTTTTTTACGCGCAATTACGTTTATATACATATATTTTTTTTATTTGTCGAGAATAAAAATTCAATCCTAACGCTCTCAAACGATCACAAAAAATATCAATTTCACCCGACGATCGAAAGCGGCATCGTAATCGGATAAAAAAGTGACAATTATGAATTCTAAACTGAATGTTAACGTCTACACAGTTTGAAAAATGTGACCGATTAAAAGTTTGTTTATAAATACTAGCATATTTTAAATTATATTATAAATGTATAAAAATATATTTTTGTTATTAAATAGTAATGTCGTCGTATTGTTTTCTATTTGATATTTAGATAAGTATTAGTGCGCCTTTATTGAAAAGTTTAAGAATCATTGATATTTTTTTCTAAATCGACGATAAAGGAAGAAAACGTCGTCTTTTATCTACATAACGGTCGTCGAGATTAATTTAAAAAATAAAAATTAGTATTATTTCTTCCGTCGAAGTAGATTAAGTGAATTTTTTTAGAACTTCCATTTTCTATTTTTTTTTCTCTCTCTCTCATTTCACGACGTTCAAATATGGACGTATTATAAATTTTGAATTCTCGCCGTGTAATTGTTTGTATTTTTTTTTTCCTTATTTCAAGATAACTCCTTTAAAGACGGATGTACGTGCGTCTAATTAAAAGATAAATTTAAGCATTTCTCCTAATGTAGAATGGAATGTTACTGGGTATCAACGGCACCGTTTTTGAGAACGTAACTCTGTCGTTGGTTGGAACACGAGCTTCTCAAAATGTTGAATGCAATGAGTCAGACGTTTCATACGCGTGTACGTGTACGTGATTTAAAAGCATTTCTTAATCATTTTCCGACCGTGGCATACTTTGTTTTTTCTTTTCATTTTTTACGTTCGAAACGAAAACGAAATAACAAAAAAAAAAGGCATGATGATGTATTTGAAAACTTTCTTTCTCGTAAATTTTCACAATTCTCGAATGTCTTATTACGATATATACGTGTGTGCGCTTCATTGGATTATGCTGAGTTATCTTTATGTTGTAAATTACATAAACACATGGACAATATCCGTATATTTTATATATTCAAATATCGAATATAAAAAAAAATACATTTTTCTCGAACATTATATTATAATAAATATATTCAAACCAGTAAATTTTATATAAAAAAACAATATATTTTTATTACGAAAATATAAATTATTTATAAATAACATATTGTCGAACACATTGGATTACAAAAGTGAGAAATTCTTATATCAATTTTAAACATCGGTACGAATATATTCGCCTTGTAAAACAGACATTCTCAAACCATGTATTTTAAATTTATATACAATAAAAAAAATATACTCATAAGCATTATTATATAATATAATAATTCAAAAGTGACAAAATAATTATATTAAAATATTTACTCGTTTAACATTAATTTTATTAGTATTAGTTAAAATATGAATGATAAAATTTTATTTTATGTTTTGATGTTCCTTTTTCGATGTCACCCTTTAAAAATTATTTTTATAAAAAATGTTTTATAATTCTAAAATAAATTTCTTATCACGATTTATTTGAAATATATTTGAATCGAAATCGTATAAAAAATATTTTATATCTATAAATTAATAGGACAATCGAATATTCCTGTATTACGTTAGTATTAAAAGTATATGAAAAAATTGTATACGAAAAGGAATTCGTGTAAGGAAGGCACGTTAAAAATTTGTATGCGTTTATAAAAATATACGCAATTAAAATTACAATGAAATTGCCATTGTGTACCGCCCCCGGTTTGACCCTTTCGCGCAATAACCGGGGGTACGTATGTGCGGCTTTATCGCGCGGCGGTAATCTAAATTGGTTTTTAACTGGTACACAGCTAGGTCGACGTAAAATATTGCATATTAACAAACTGGATATCGCTGAAGTCGACTGTGTTCTCGTTGTTACAACCAACACACGCCTTGTAAGCAAAAATTGATAAAGCCTCCAACCGAAGCTTTTCGGCTCGGATCGGTTTTGCTGAAGTTTCGAAAGCACCGACGATTTTTCGCATGCTTTTTAATACGTTGACGCTTAAAAAAAAAGTACGATTTCGTTTTATCAATTCTCTCTATTCGAACAATGAAAATTCTGATGTTTTATTTTTTTTTAATATTTATGAATTTGATTTTTAGTATTTTTACAAAAAAATTACAAATTTTGCAACAGTATCAAAATATTTTAATGCTGAAAAGTTTACAGAATCTAAAATTTTGTTATTATATTGATTAATAATTATCTAAAAATATCCCGATAGGTTGATATAAAACATTTAGATTTTTATATTTATAATAATAAAGAATATAATAATAAAAAATTATTTAAATTCTATTTCGTTTTATTAAAATAAAATATCAAATATTTTATTATATTAAAAAAATTCAATATAGTATAAAATTATATATATTTATTTAACAAGCGTTTCCATATAATAAAACCAATTTTTACGAATTTCAATAATCTAATATTTACACGACACTCATTTTGAAAAACGCTGTTTCACATCATTTTTTCTCCGAGATTTAATTTAAAATACGGTTCGATTTCGATATTAAAATTAATATTAACGTTCGTTTAGCCTCTTATCGCTCACTAAACACGGTTATTAAACGCAGATTAAAACTATAAATAACATTTTATTCGCCGATGTGAAACGCGCTCATTTCGTATACGACGAAGCAGAAATATTTAAATTTTCCCGACAAAATATTGAATTTTTCTCTTTCATTTGTAAATTTTTACAATTGTGACTTGCATATATTATACTAGAATATATGCTATATATATATACACATATATACTTATATAAAATAACTAAGAAAATACCCAAGAGGAGAACGTTGAGAAAACACGTCGGTTTCAATTTACGGAATCTGAACATTCCTGCACGCACAATAGCGCGTCGGCAGATAAAAGCGAACTTTTCAAACTGTGATAACGTCGCTTTTAGAATTTTCAGCTCGGTTTTAAAATTACGACCAGACTGCAAACGAAATGAGAAAAAAATTCTAAATCACAAGTTTTCAAGAAAAAAAATTCTCTACCTTATATTGCGCAAATATTTCAAGAAAAATGTCACTAGAGCTAGATATGTTGATATTTATATATCGTTTGATGTAAATAAAAAAAAACCGATTGTTCATTTTTTTTACATCACATATTGGTAAAATTGTAATTTATGATTTCAATGTATTTATTACATAAATACAGTGAAATCATTTAATTAACAAATTGAATGTATAAAATCTTTATCGGTTTAATTAAACGTAGGTCACAATTTTGTTAGTTAAAATTCCAACTTTTCGAAATATTTTAGAATTTTAATTATAACTAAAAAAAACGATCAATATTACTTTCTAAAAATAATCAACATTTCAATAAATACTAATTACTAATAAAATTAAATGATGTAAAAAGTAGTTAAATTTGAATTATTATCATTTACCATCGATTATAGTTCAAATTATTCCGAAAAAAAAATTACAAATATATTTCTCTATGTACTTTGAGATTAATTAATAGTTTTCTTAGTTTAGTATAGTTATTTCGCAATGGATTAATCTCATTTTTCAGAAACGATTGAAAAAATCGAAGGCGAATTTTTGCATATTATTATTTTCCGATACATCAACGAGTTCTTTGTTGTGAAAGAGTTCAAAGCCAAAATGTAAACGTTTCATTCATTCATACGTTCAACAGAACTGAACAGTTTCAATCGCCACTGTTTCAGATGTTTCCGAAAATTATTTAGTAAATTAGATTAAAAAAATCGACACGGATATTTTAACGTAACGCATACGAGACTTTTCATTTTCTCGATTGTTTGAATAGTGCGGTTTATTTATTTTTTACACATCATCGACGATGAAATAAAACAAATATTATGAAGGGGGAAAAATCGTCTGCGATCGAATTTTCTTCGACCGAACGCCGATATTTTTTATTCTATATCATAATTTATTATATAGAATCATATTGATATTTTTTTTTATTTTTGAAATATATATACATATATATAAAAAAAAATTATAGGATATTAGCCGCTAAAAGAATCCTGGAAGTTTGTGGATCGTCGATTCTATTGCGTTTTGCTCCACAACAGCACCTGCGTCTTCGGATTGCATCTTCTGGTTGCACCGCAGGGTTGCATATTGTTACCAGGACACTGTTGTTGTTTAATTGTTGTTCACGATCCGGATGGTTTACGATCGCAGTGTCATTGTGCCTAGAAAATGCGACTTGGCTCGTTCTTTACCCGAAGGTGTTTTATCTGAGTATATAGACTCGGGAATATCTCAACGAAGTCGGTTTGTGTGGGCAGACACCATACTGCACTACTTGAGCATATAAATCGACTGAGTCTCTTACTCACTGTATGTATATTATGGTATTCTATACTATATTGTATTTATCGTTATATGTATATATATATATATAATGTGCAACGTTACGGCGTGATTAAACACAATCGATTATAAATGAACCATTTTAAATCTCCGCGTTTTGTACGAACGTTTGTTACGGTTATGACTGAATGCATAAATGTCGTGAATAATTCTCCATTATTATTTTTTCCCTTTTACATTCAGTTTAAAGTGCATTCGAGTTTAAGATTCACGAATCTTTCATAATCATCATTGCGAAATTTTCATGTTTTATATAAATATAATGTATTTTATAAAATATCATCTCTTTTTTTTTAAGTAATAATAACCTTTGATTTAATTTCGTAATTTTCTATTATAATCTAGAGTCTCGATATTATGCTGCACTAGTTTTAAGTATATAATTTTGAAAGGATTATATCATATATGAAAGCTCGTATTTTATGGAAATTGAAAAATGAACGTAACAGCTCTGATTATACAACATATAATCAAAATTATAGTGCTATATAATTTTGATGATATATTAATGTTAACAGTATCCGTGAAAGCAGAATAAAAATTTAGTGTTCGTTTAAAATGTAATATCATGGAATAAAAATGTTGAAACTGTGGGAAAATAGATAGTATTAATTGATACGTGATTATTTTCGTATGAAAAATTGTAAAATACAAATCGATTAAATTGAATTTGCGATCGAAAAAAATGCGAAAATTACAAAATTAACGATGTTTATGTGAAGTTTTTGTTAGAATATTATATTAATACATACACTCTGATAGAGGAAAATCATACTGAAAGGATCATTTCTTTTTTTTCTCGAACTAATAGCGATTTAATACGATCGAATGCTCTTCGATACAAAATTTAATCTGCCTTTTACGGGTAAACTTTAAAAATATTCGACTAATTTATATAATTTTATTTTAGATGCTGTGTTAACTTATGCATCTTCGGATGCGTCTCGATATAAAAAAATATTTGATGAAAGCGAATCTGGAAACGCAGTATTTTTTAGCAAATTTATGAGCCGAAATGTACACGAAAATCTATGAAAATGATCAAAAGTGTGCCTTATATGGGTTAATTTAATCCTTATAAATATTATACAATGTAATGCATCGTCGAATGCATCTCTACGAGACAAATAGTCAAAATTCACAATATCTAGGATTACTGTAAAATGGTTTGAACTATTTAAATCCAATTAATATTCGTTATTTTCCTTAGGAAACGGCAGATTAAAATCAGATTTAAAAAAATTATAAATTTGTAATAAAAATATATATTTTTCAATAGAGTTAGCTATATTCAATTTTCATATATTAAAATTTCATCAAAAAAGATAAATATTAAATTATATATTTTTTAAGCATGTAAACAACGCAGTACTGAAAATACTATTATTATATACAATTTATGTTTTATGTTATTTCCGCTAATTCACAAAAAAGAATATAAATAGTTTTTGCAGTAAAAATATATTTAAAATAAAGCGTACGATTTATAGAATTATTAGGTCATAACTTTGAACAATTATGATTTTTTTAATTTGAAAACGATTTTTTTTTGCATTCTCATATCAATGTGTAATTTTTCGTACACACGAATGATTTAATTACATAGAATTAACAAAAATAAAACCGTCAATTTTCCATATACGCTTCGATTATTAACAGTATCTAAAATATATAATATTTTAATGTAAATACCGTTGAAATTGTTCAAAATTATATTTATATGAATGATAAGCATCTATCAAAAGAACGCTGCATATACATATATATATATATTTTTTTGCAAATTACGTTTGCGGCGTAACATTAAATTAAAACTTAATACATTTCCTGTGTAACCGAATACTATGGTTTTGAAATTCTTAATTCATGTTATCATTATCATATTTTATCTATAAACATTCGGTGAACAATTTATGATTGTGACCGTGGCATAGGATGTTATTTTGGAATTTCTATCGCATCAATGGTAAACAAACTGTTGACGAACTCGTATTCTAAGATATATACATAAATGAATACCTATACTTATCATATATTTATACCTATGAACCTAGATAATGTGTATGCATTATTTTATAATGTTATGACACTTTTGATAGTAAATTTGTTTAATTTATTTAGTATGTTTATAAATTTAAAATATACAAATTTAATTGTTATTTGTAAATTTATTAAAATATGCATAATATTTAATATATTTAGCTAAGTTTAATAACTAAGTAAATTAATTTATTTTTTATACAGTCAAATTTCCATGTATTATTTTAAATATTTAAAAAAAATTTTTGGAAATAATTTCAATTATTATATACCACGTGTCAAAAGCAAAAATTAAATATTATATAAGCAATATCATAGATTTGAAGTCGCAGCCTGTTAGCCGTGAATGGATAATGAATATGTATTAACATCAGGTCATCATAGGTCTTTTATTTCTATTGTATATGTTCACCATGAATTTGAAAGTGTTATCAACAAATTTGTTGTAGATCGAAAGAGAGATGAACATCTGGTATTGCGACATCGTCGTTTGTACAAAATGGTGTACACAACGTGTGTGCTCGTACACGTGCTCTCTTCTATAATTTACCGTTAATTTTGAGAAAATAACTTGAAAAAGAGTTAACATCATACAACCGGATCGAAATCCAGTTCGGACGACGTTTTTTTATTATTATTATTATTTTGCTAGTCGATTTATTTTTGTCGAAAAAATTCATTCATTTTTTTTTAGGATGCTGTTGTTGAAAATTCGTTCTATGGATTCGATAATATTTTTCGATGTTTTTAACAATGTCGATACGAATCAGTTGAAAATTGAACACGGGATGTGTTATCTGATGATGAAGATTTGAAAATTTACTATGTATAATATAAATAAGGCGATAAATTGATCAGAATCTTTTTGAAATATTAATATGAATATTTATAGAAAATTTTGCATATATAGATGGCAAATTTTAAAATATTATATATTATTTATAGTTGGATATTAATTGATTGATTTTATTATATAAAATAATTTATTATTTAAACACATAATGAATATTTTTTTTGTTAAATGGATAATAAATTATATTTATTTATCATATTTTTTTACTAGAATTAGAAAATTTTTTTAATGAAATTAAATTAAATGTGAAGTGAAGATGTTTATCAAATAATTTTTGAATATAGTATATATGTAAATTTTTCGTTTCTCTCTATCTCAAGATTTAATATATGATGATTTCTATTTTAATTACGATTTAATTCGTTCCAAAAACAAGTGATATGTGATAATTAATTTAAAAATTTTGAAGTTCGATATCGTACTTCTGATATAGCCCTTAAAAAGAAAGACAGAAATGAATCGTCACATAAGCACATTCGGTACCCAGATACCCAATTTCCAGACCATAGAGCAGATAACGGGCTCACGAATGAAATACTGTCGGTAAGGCTTAAGTGACGACGAGGGCGTCGTTAAATTCGACCTTTAAGGAAATTATGCTTAAGGGCTGTTTTCTGGTGGCCGAAGTCGAAAATCGGAGTTTGTCCGACAGAAAACCCGGCTTTTGTGGGGTTGAGGCAGTAGACTTGATTTATTATGGAGCAATGCAGCAGTGGAGAGAGAGAACTTGTGCATTTAGTATTGATTTCCCGTTGGCCACGCCCGTTTCACATACATGATGTGCCCAGGCACGTGCCAAAATTATCTCGAATCGACCAAATTTCCGCATACTGGGAAAACGATATATATTACATATGGACATTACAAATCTGTAAACGATTTTCGCATTTGAAACCGTTTAAGCGCACCACAAAGTGTTGACAGGCTTTAGTTACTACGTATTCGTATACTCGAACAATTTATATAATATATACCATATACATTAATTCTTCATATAATGTTTTATTATATTTGATTCAATTAAAAAAATCTATATTATTTAATAATAAGAAATGTGGTTTACAGAATAATAATAATCAAGCAACGTCAATTTATATAAAAATATTAATATTGTCCTACATAATAGTGATATAATAAAATTCGTTTTAATACGACATCATATATAATATATTGAATTCATGTTACTATTAATATTATTATACGAACATTAAGTAAACAATCAACACTATCAATGTTATTACTATAAAGTAGAGTCATTTGCATTTAAAACATTAAATGAGTCACTTTTGACCCTTCAGAGGGTGTTGCAGAACCCTCGATATATCCACATATATACCGCTGATAAACATATGGAAATCCAAATGGGAGATAGAGAGCGTTATCGAAGCATTTAACACACAGTACATAGCATAAACGCTTATTCTTTGCAATATATGGCGGTCATCAAAATTAAGCTCACCGAAACCATTTTTAGGATCTCGAATTATTGAGCAAATATCGATAAAGTTTCGATGTATTTTTTTTTTAAATAAAATTTTGAAATTTACTTATTCAATGAAACTGTTTCAATAATAGATGCATTAAATACATTTATTATTATTATTATTAGCTTAATAAAAAATTTTATTTATAAATAAAATGTATGATGTATATATTTAATTTATTAATTAATATAGAAAAATAAATCGCGGGTTCGACTCTGTAATATCGTCAACTTTCACTTTCAATCCATGTAAAAGTATCAATTTTTAATTTTAAATATATAGAGAGGTATATCAAATTCTATAATAAGAAATATTAAATATTTTTATTAGGTCATTGATGTGATATTTTTCTTCAAATTTATAATCCATTTATTATTGCGTTTCCGTCGATGAATAAGCGTTTTCAAAAACGAAAAAAAGGTTTATATCATCCGGTACCACCTTCCTGAAACCGCCATCGATTCTTAGCAGTATGTAAATGTATCGATTTCGTTTTCTAATCATAGTTATTTGTTGTAATGGCGTACGGTAATGGATAATATTGTTGTAAATATGAACTCAAAATTATTATAGAGCACATGCAACGTTGAATAATTTTATTTTATTTTTTTCATATCGCTTCATATGTGTATAAGCATAGATAGATATAATCAATTTGAAACCGGCTTATCTGTGATCAGCAGTTTTATGCCGAACGGAATAATTTTAATATATACGAGCCGTTTCGCCATAACAAAAATCGACGTATCGGCAAATTTGCAAGAAAATAGTCGATGGGCAAAAATAAAGAGAGAGAAAAGAAACCTTCTGCGGCTCTCGAGATTTGTTCGATGGAAGAAAATAAAAGCAAAAATAAATAAATGAAACGGTCAAAAAAAGAAAATAATACATCCAAGCGGAAAAAAATTACAAAGATGCAAGTTGCGGTACTTTTTCGTCTTTCGCAAGTGGGGTCACAGCCCTTCAAACGAGTTGTAGAAGGTAAACTTGAACCGAATTCGAGCTTATATATAAAACACCCGATCATTATTCACGCGTCTTCCATTTTATTTTGTCTTGTTGTTGTCGCTTTTCATTTTCTTTTTTCTCTCCTCTCTTTATATTTATTTACTTTTTTTACTCATCGTCAGAGGATGCAAGGATGCAACCTTCCAAAAGCGTGCTTCGTAATCAGCGTTTTCTTTGCAAGAACCTGAAAAGTTCACATACGAACACGATCAATCTGAAAATTCAACTAAAGAATTTTATTTTTTTTTTTATAAAATAATTATTTTTTAAATCGTTTACAATTAGAATATATCTATTATATATTGATAATCAAAATTGAAAATATTTAGATTTTTAACATATAAGGAAAATTATTCCTCAAATTGTGTTATAAATGAAAGTAAAAGCGTTATCCGATTAAATTTTCAAAAATAAGACATTTTGTAATATCCGGGCAGTTTGATTAGACCATCGCCATGTTCTCCCCCGCGTGAGAATATATTCACCCTTTAATATAATCAGAGAGTTGTAAAGATAGACGTATGATCCCTGACTGGGGTAACGGTCTAGCTACTGGGGACGCCTGAGGGGTATCATACAACATAATACCAGCTCGTATTTATTTATTCATTCATTAAGTGTATCCCTAAGCCGAAACCTCCCTCTTTTGCAGCTTTCTGAGGGCTGCGTCATTACTCTCGCTTTCCCCTTGGTATATAAGGGTAAGTGTAGAGTAAACATTATGACGAGCTTTCTACGCCCATAACCGAACATTGGACATTTACTCTTTAACAGAATTAAATTTTGAAGCCTTTTTTGTCCGCTTTTTCAATATCATCTCACATTTATTATTCACTTATGTTACAATATAAAATATTTACAATTATTTTAGATAAATAAAAAAAAACCTTGCTAATAACGAACGTGTCGTCGAAATTTACATTTTATATTCGCTATAATTTTATTCGCGGCGTGCAATTATTTCATTATATGAAATTACACCTTTTATTATTTAACATAACAAGAGCATATTTTTTAATGATATTTAATAAAGCGAAGTAAAGCATGCGCGTAAAAAGAATTTAGGTGTTAATTATGCGATTTTATCATAATTATACAAAAATATTTTTTTTATTATATCGCCATATCGTTAAATTAATCGCCATATTTTTTATACATCACCTTTAAATTACGATATATATTTCAAGCAGTTGATCAATTTTTTATATGAAACTATAATAAATTTAATAATTTTTTTTTTTTGTAATTATATATATTTTTAGATTATCATATATATGTATACATATATAATATATACAATACTGTTAAATTTACGTGAACACATACTGTTAAAACCATTATTGTCGCGCGCCCCGTATAAAGGGCCCCAAAGTTTCGCAGATTAGATTATTGGGAGGATTTATGATGTTATTAAGCCTTTGATAATTAGATTGGAACACGCTGTATAAACAGAAATAACATCCAATCCCAATTTCACATGGGTGTATATGAGTGCACGCGAACATATACATCGTTTATACATATATATACCATACATTAGGGAAGATACAATTTCAACCCTTTATCAAGACAATTTTCCGATGCCGTTTACAGACGCACAATCTAATATGAAAATGCGTGGTGTATCATGCAAATTTTCAGGTACGTGTGTTCGTGATATTGTATAATTTTTGATATTTTCGGTGATATTTCATTTTTTAAATATATCGTCCGGTTTTGTAATTACTACATAGACAAAAGCCCTCGTAACGAGCCATGATTTAAATCATTCTTCCGAGAAACGATTAACCGCCATGCAATCAAGTGGATTCATGCTCGCCATGAGACTACCATAAATAAAATTATAAACACCTTCGATAGTGAGGTGTTTTTTTTTATAATACGTGGTTTGCATTTTGTGCGAGCGTAATTTTCTTCAGAGGGAGGGAGAAGGGTTCTTTTAAACTAGTTTCAATTAGCATACTGTAATTTTTATATTAAAATAAAATGCTAATTTTTCAACGTGTAGCTTTTTTATACTCCATTTATAAACTTATGGTCTTGATTATTTTATATGCAAATCGATATTTTTATACATCGATACAAAATTTCATACATAATATTATGTATTAAATTTGACACCTGTGAGTTATATGATTATTTATCATATATAATCGATTTGTGGATTTGATTTTATATAAAATATAATTATAAAAAGTAATATCTAATTATATATTATTACGTAATGATAGAAAATAAATTTAAAAGTTGGTAATAATTTCACGAAAAAAATAAATTAATATAAAAATGTCAAAAAAATAAACACAAGTTGAAATGTGTTTTAAAGGCATCGTTAAATTTGAATGATTGTGTTGATAATGGTAAATTTGTTTAGTTTCATTAAGTTGTTCATAATGCGAGTGTTAAAATTGATATTATTATCGTATTTTAATTTACAAAATGCAATAATTTTAATATTCATTTAACATAATTATTAATTTAAGTAAGATATATACATTTAAATTTGAAATATAACAAAAATTCGGCAATGTATCAAATTTCGTTTTGTTTTTCAGATGAAATATATATTTGAAGGTGAAATATGTAAAATAAAGTCAAATTCATAAACAAAATTGCACATAATATTTTTATAATATTAAAAACAATTATCATAAAATCAATTCATTTAAACATATACTTATATAATTTATGACATCATATACCATAAATGTTTGAATTGATATTTGAGAATCTCATTATCGCCACTAGAACCAATTACAATTATCAGTAATCTAGATAAAACGATACCAAAATCAATGCGTCGTAAATTCATTGAGAATTTGAGATATGGCTTTAATTACTAATAATCACGACAACTATTATAGTTAACCCACCTTCATCGATCATGCGATATAATTATAGTTTCAATTTTGGAGGAGAAAACGGCATTGTTTACAAAATGAGTTATTGTATTACTTTTTTCTCATTCCATAGTAACACGCACTCAATAATGAATTGATTACTTAATTAAAAATATATTATTTTCTAGTTGATTGTTGATAAAGAAAATATTTAATTGTGAAAAGTATAGACATATTATAACGGATTGGTCATACCATCCCCATGACGGCAATGCGAATAATATTTTAACCCCATTTTACCTTTAGGCGGTATGCAAAATAATACGAAAATTTCCATATCAAGTAATCTTCTTAATTCAGACGTACCATTAGAGAAGAGCTGTGTGATATATATACACACACATACATACGTTCATTTACAAGAATAAAGTAAACACTAATACAGTGACTGCTTGGGAGGAAGTTTTCCCCAGACGTCCATTGGCTCTCCGTGGCATCCATTACGTATAATTGGACGGCCATTTTGTGAATGGATATTAAGTAGGTAATGTACGTTAATAGGGTCTACCGATGCTGATGCTATCCTGGCTCCTGTGTCATTTGACACCTGAAATCCTGGAATTCTAGAGAAAAATCTCACAAGCAGATATCAATGTTCGAATTAAAAACAAATTCTATGTATTTTTTTAATTTTGAAGAAAAATTCGTAAATTATAATACACACACACACACACACACATATATATATATATATAAAAGGAAAAAAATATATGTTAAAAATATGGGTCATTTAAAAAAAGTATTTTCAACCGTAAATTTTTTGTTCTAATTGAAGTATTAATTATCGAAATTTACTTATTTTAATTACATTTTACGTCTAGTAGACTGTTAAAATTTTATAATATATACACTTTTTATAAAATTGTAATTACAAATATAAAAACATAATTGATGCTAAACAAAATTAAAATTTTACTTAATTGAAAACTAGAATCAATTCTAAAAATCATTATTAATTTTTTGCTTTAAAAAATATATTTTTATAAAACTTCTCTTTTTAAAAACCAACCATGAAAATGCAACAATATCATAGACAAATGACTATCATATTTGCATGAATTCAAAGTGTATATCGCTTTTGACACAACTTATCTCTTTTATTAACAAGAATAATTCCTCAATAAAAATAAAAATAAAATATTATCAATTTATATTTTCGAATATAAAAAATGTGAATTTGTTAAAAAAAAAAGCGCAATATATACAATAAATTTACCCGTTTATATATTCCAATAATTTTCTTAATATATACAGTTTCACATATAAATATAGAAAATTCATGCGTCGGATTACATACGTGAATATTCCACGTGTAATTGATAAGTTATTACCGCGCACAAGTAATCGGCCGATCTAATCACATCTTGTTGTTGCACGTGAACTTGATTATACTTTATTGGGCGACGCAATCGTATTTTATCTACCGGTATAGCGGGGTGTTCGAGACCCGTGGGCTGATTTAATACTGACCGGTTAATAATTTTCAAAATGTTTTATTATTTATTTATTTTTGTATTGTAACGCGCGCGCACAGTGGATTCCTGCTAATTGTTTAAATCGTTAATTAAAATCTTTTATAAAGGAAACATATAGAAAATTTAACAAAAATTGAATTTATATAATGACTGATCACTAATTAAATTGCTTTTTTTTTGTCTAAAAAAATATACTAATTGTTATTAAAAATATATAAATAATTTAAATTAAATAAATAAACTGCATGTTTATTTAATTTTCATCAACTTTTCATTCATAAACATTATTAAAATAGTAATGTTGTATCTCTAAATTAAATAGATTTTCAATTCGAGTTTATAAAAATGTCATTTCTTGCCATTGCTGGAAATTTATCTAATGAATAACGAAATTTAGTCGAAAGAAAATACTAAATTTAATCTCCAAAATATCACTTCTGACTTTTATTAATGATATATATTCAATTTATTCTAATTTTGCATTAAAGTATTTTTAATAATAAATCTTGATAAAAAAAGGCATAGAAATTAATGTCAACAAAAACATATTTTTCAAAATTAGAAACAAATTTATGATATTTAATATATCACAAACAATTTAAAATAATTAAATAGAGAGTGCTTTTGAACCATTATTTTTATATCGTAAAATTTTACATACACATATTATAATTGTAGTTTATTGTTATTTTGTTAAGATGTATCACACATACGTAATAATAGCGAAATATACGGTAGTGACGTTTAATCCGTATATAAGACTACCATCGTATATCATAATATTTATATACAAACGGCGTTCATAAGTTGGACTTATAACTCCACCCACATACACTTATATGTATACAATTATTTACACCAATACTGTAAAAGCGTTCGCTATCTGTGTTAGGCAGCCAGACACTGGTCCGTTCTAATAGATAATTATGAATAATGCTCCTGTCCAATTGTCGGTCCATTAAACAGCTTTGCACCGAGCTTTCAGCTAAAGCTTCCCCTTTCGGGAGCCAACTTTGGCTTGCCGGTCGAGCGTATCTCATTATTTATTCACGATTTCGAATTAAAACGAACGGCAACAAAAACAATTTACTCGAATTCCGCCACGTTTGTTTAATCAAATCGACAATAGCATTACTTTTTAAAAAAAAAATATGATAACAAAAACAAACATTTTTGTTTGAAAAAAATCTTTTTTTTTCCCCTATCTCATAAATTACGAAAAGCATTAAGAAAATAGTTTGTTGTTGGTACATGGGTAAAAAAAAACGATATACGTTGACACAAAAAAAAAGAGAACCGTAACATTCGCTGTATTGTTCGTTTTTCGGAATTGACCAAGTTCTATTGTTTTTGTCGGGTTGATCTCCTTTTGTATGGAAAAAAAGAATATGAGGTATTTTTACAGTTGACTCTGTTTAGAAATATTCTTGGAATTTGAACGTGGATAGCCCTTTGAAACCAATGAATATTACACAATGAATTGAAAATTGATGCAATAACGGTTCAATATATTTTGACGATTAAAAATACGAATTATTTATCATTTTTATGTATTCAAAATATACATTTATATTTTTTATTTTAATATAAAAATATTGATTTCAAACATAATTCAATTGTAATTAATATTATATTGGTAATTCTAAACTTTATATCAAATGATTCTAAAACAACAGAGATTGATAGAGTGGTTTAGTGGGATATCAGATTACTATTCCTTATTGCAAACTTTATTAAAAGGATATACTAGAAATCAAGATTTAATATCTGGGATATTTTTATTATAAAATTATTTTTATATTATTATTTTGAAAACATGATAAATGTAAAATATTTAGACTTGTTCAGATTTATTCAAAAATATTTGTGTCATTTTAAATTAAAAAAAAAATGGCGTTGCATCATATCGCCACCCCTACACCACTGGTCGGTACGATTTTTGTTTACTTCTAAAACGTATTTTTTTCTCTGTTGTGACGCTATTTGGTATAAATAAAATTCCCGGATATTTCTCGAAAGAAAAGGATCGATCCTTTTTTAATAACTATAATTTATGGCATTTTAGGGTTGACCAGAACCCGTTGTTTGCGTCTCGAAAAATTCAAAGGAGAAGGAAGAACGATTATCTCCGGATCGTAGCAACAATGGCCACCGCAAAGGAGTATTGTTTTTTCGACATAAATATTTCTGAGTTTTTACGCTTTTTTTTTTCATCTTATTATCCCTTTCACGTCTTTTTAACCCATGCATTAGGAAGTCGTCTTTGTGCCAAAGGCGTCTCCGTTTGAACAAAAATTCAGTTACTACAACCTGATCGAACTGTGCGGTTTATCGATTCCCCACCCTTAAACACGAAGTATCTTTGATACGTTTTCAAACTCGTATTTTTCATTATAACCGCCATTATAAATTACTTTCTGAAGTCACGTCGTGTAATTTGAACCATATAAAAAAGTTTATTTTTGTCGCTGACCGAGAGATATACGAGCCCCCAGCGTAAGTGTTTATTTTTATTCACTAGTTATTATACAATGAAACTTGTACGATTTATTTACACTTTTTTTTTTTGTTATAACAAGTATACGAGATACGCACTCAAGTTAAACCATATTTCACGCGCGAGTTTATTTATTATCTGTAAAGCGAATTGTCATGCTTACTATAATTTAAGGTACGATACTGTATTCCTATGAAAGATATTATATTTTTTCTACGTGGGCAGACGCCGTCAAGCAACTATTCATTTGACATTAACAATTTAAAGAGATTTGACATTTATTATCGTTTATTCTGCGGCGTTGAATTCATGCGATTTTCATATTTTTTTTCTATGGATAAAATATTATTAATTTATTTCATTATAAATTCAGGTTTATTTTTGTGAAACGACGTTTTACGTGTTAGTGAATTTTTTGTTAATTTTATCGTATTATTGTATTCATATGGTATATTAAACGATGAACATAGTACAATTTTTTATTGAGAATTTAAGTTTATATTATTTGAACTAAGTGAGAAAAACTTAATTTACATATAAAATTATATGTAAATTCAAACTATTATAGTTACATCAAAATTCAATATGTTCGATATTATAAGAATTTTAAAATTATATGGTTTTAATATGTAATACTGTAAAATATAAAAATAATTATTCGACACAATAGGTTAATTTTTATATTGTTGATAAATTTTAAAATATTTTTTTTGTCAATATAATGTTTAAAAAATAAAATATAAAATATTATGTAACATAAATTTAATAGATAATGTATTGTAATGCAACCTTCGTTTTTGATTTTGATAATATGTTTTATATATGTATTTCTAAGTTTTTATATTACACACATAATGGATAGTTTTTAAGTTAGGATAATAATTGAACTTTGATGTTATTAAATAAATCTTAGTTATGTTTTATTTATTTTTTTATCAAAATTCAATCAAAACTTAAAAAGATTAAAATTATTAAATTGTTGATTCTTCAATACATATTTTTTATTTAATCATTTTTTCAAAATGATAAAAAATATTAATATATTACATATTAGAATTTTTAGTATAATCAAAATTTAAATAAATAAATGTATAATAGATATCAATAGAAATAAATAAACAATGTAACATTAAGTTGTTTTTTTTACATAAAAAAAAAAGAAAATTATTAAAAATGTTTGTTTCAAATATCATCGAATTTTATATTTAATTAGATAGTGAAATTTAATTTTTCAACACATCAAAGTTGATTAAAAATTATATTGAATATAGTACACATATAAAATGATATTTTAATTAGTCTATTTGTTAGACTTTGAACGAAATTAAAGATCGGCCTCAATTTCAAAATCAGTGCAAATATATATATATATATATATATATATATATATATATATATATATATAATGTATTCGAATAAGTTTATATTTAAGTGCATGCGGCCAATTTAAACTGCATCACGATGTGACCACAAATTTATCTCGGTCCGATGGGGGCGGAGTTTTGCGGCCCTAACGAACCGGCTCCAAACTCTTTGCCGTGTCTACGGCACGTTAAAAACCGAAACAACAATAAAAAGTAAAATGAAATAATAATAATAATAATAATAAAAGTTGAAGAAAATGCATCCGCTCGTTTTGCATTTGAACCGTTTCAAAAGAAAACAATTTTTTTTCACAATATTAAATTATTTACTATTATCGTCGATCTTTGTATTTATTTACAATATTTTTTACAGATAATTCGAATCAAGACACGTTTAGCTACAATTCTAACTATTTTACTGATAAATATTTAATTAGTAATATGAATAGTACAGGTGATGCCACTGAATTATTATATGCTTTTCACAAAGAATAATTTACACAAAGCTTAAAATATTTCTTAATGCTTAAACATCGCGTATAGTATCGGTATAAAGGAATAAAATAGTAGTTAATTTGAATAAATAATAAAAAAAAAAGTTGCGGCACTACTAACCGCACGATACGTGCGTCAATAAATTTAAGTTTTTCTTTAATCATAATTTATTGTAGACACGGCGATAAATATATCCGCATTCGAATTTTACTAATTCGTTTCGTACGATAAATTAAAAGTTGAATGATGTCGGTCGTAAATCTCGAAGATAAATTGCTAATTAAATATTAAAATATCAGCTGTAATAATACCGCAAAAGTAATTTTGCGGTTCAATGAATATTATCTATAAAAATACTATTTATTCATTGTGACGTTCGATGGTTGCTTGACGGAGCGTTCTAAATTTGACTATTAATTTGAAAAAAAAATGTTTGTATAGATACACCCCGCCTATAAGAATAATAAAATAATATAAAATGTTTTTTTATTATTATTATCTATTGCTGTAATATATTTTAGGTCATACAGGTCAATCTTTATATTAAGGTATCTGAGTATTTAGTTATCAATTTGACTCTTTTAATGTCAATGAAAATTATTTATAACATAGTATTATATATTTTCAACAAACATAAAAAATATATTTGTAAAATGAAATATTTAATAATTTATTTTTGATATGGTAAAAGATAATAAGTGTAAGTTACTTTTACTTGACTATAAAATACGACTCATTATGTCATTCATTTAATCAGTGAATTTTTATCATTATAATATACAATAAAATATATTTAAAATAACTTATAATTGTAATAAATATATTTGTATATTCTAACTATAATTATGTCAATGTTTTTTAGTGAATAAATATTGGTATATGAAAAAATTAAAATCGTTTATGTAGATTGATATAAATTATGAATATCTACATAATTTTTGTTTTGAACTAGCATTTATTTTTATTTTCACAATCGTTGACGTGATTTTTTACACTTAACTTTTCATCACTACAATTATTTATCAACTCCTAGTTCATAGCTCAGTTAAAAATACTCATATTATTTATTTACACGAGAAATCGTCTTGCAAGATAAATTTTCACAACGTAATCGTTTTTGTCCTCATTTTTCACAATATATTATCTCGAAAAAATTATATATTCCGCCACGATATTGGAAAGATAACGTCGCCATGTTTTTTTCCTCGATATTTCAAGAAACATGTTAATTTGCGAAAACGTCGTCGTCGATATGTTTTTCGAGAGGAAATCGTACACGGTTTCTTTTTATTTCTTACTTTTTTTTTCCTGTATATGAGATCGTAGTTTGCCACACACGAAATCGTATCGCGAGCGAAAAACATGTCTACTTATCTGTACGTGGCTCATATGTTATGAAGGAGAAAAGGTGTGCTCAGACATGCGAGTTGTGAGATTCTTCTCTTGGATGTATCAACCATTCGAGAGCCGTACCAGGCCTTGTGTGAATTGATTTACAGCCTTAAAACTTGGGACCGTGATTTAAACCTTTTCCATATGAATGAAATACGATTTTTCGTGTCGGCGCACGAACAACAACGACGTCTTTGTAATTTTCATTATTTTTTTTCTTATTATTTTTTTAGTCGATCGAAAAAGTCAATATGTTGATGGAAAAGCGTCTATCGTAATCAAGATTGTTTACAAATCATAGTTACGTGTGGGAATACATATTCTATACTTTATATATTAGTCAAATTTTATTTAATAAAATATTGTACTAAATTATGTTTATATGTTGAAAATATCGATAATACATAGTTCAAAATGCATTTGAACTTTGAACAAAATTTTTGAATGTTACTTTACTTACGTCTTGATTTTTATTTATGAAAAACAAGTTAAAGTTTGAACATGAAACAAAAAAATGTAAAGATTGTCATATAAATATAATATTTATGACAATACTGATAAATTTTAATATGAAATTTAATTTTTTATTTTTTTTTATATATATAAAAAAATAATTTAATTCGTGTCAAATAATCTTTTAAATACTCGTAAATAATCCAAAAGTGTTTTATTACAATGTAATATAAGATTTTATTTATAATTAGAAAATATATACACCGAACACGTGTACGGTAATTATATAATATTTATATTATTATAAATTGCGCCACAAAATTTATAACGCGTTCGGTCGAAGTAATAATAAAAAAAAGGCAACAAAAGTAATACGACAGAGAATAGTTTGCTACCCCCGTTACCCCATTAATATGGTGAACTTCCTACGACGCATTCCATAAATATATTGTCCCCGTATGCATGTTTAAATGTGATATATCAAATGTGTAGACTCGGTCGTACAACTATTCTTAATAATTCAAGGGGCAAACTAAAAAGACCAACAGTGCCTTAGAACTTATTTCAGTTGTCTGCACAAATAGTATTTCACGTTGAAATTTCTTGAAATTTTCAAATTTGTTCTGCAAACTTTAAGAATTTATACGACTTTTTTTTTCATATGAAATAAAATCAAGTAATCGATTTATCCTACTAAATACTTATATGAAATATTTTATATAATTTAAAAAAAAATATTAATTAAAATATAATATTTTTAATGATTATATATATGAGCAAATATTACTAAATAATTTTATTAGTGAATTCGAATATATTTATTTTATTTGATTTATGTATTTACAAACACAATATATGAATTTAATTTTATTAAAAGTATTGGCTATAATATATAACTGAATAATTTCAAACACAAAATTATCAAGTGAAATATTTTATATTTTAATGAAAAATACGCTAGCTTCTTCAGAGGGGTAACAAAATTACCATGGGATACAATTTCCGTAGAAAATTTACATTATACCTAATATCATTATTATAAGGGTGCACTAACCAGACTTATGTAATGAAGATATCGTGTACATTTTATTAATTGAAAGCATACAGTTTATGAGCGTTTTTTTTTCTTCTTATTGATTGAAATATGTTACTTATTTATAAATAGAAATAGATTTTATATAATATGTTTTATTATCGTTTTCATCACATAATTTTGCTATCGTGACGTATTATAAGTATTATATTCACATACATAAATATAAGCGTGTACAAAAAACGCCCAGAGTCAACTCGTACGATTAAATTTTTAAATTAATGCGACAGGTAACGCAACTCGCCGCCATTTTTCTCCGATATCGTTCGTTATTTTTTCAGATTTCAATCGTTAAACATTGTTAAGATGCAAATTGATATTTCGCAGATTAATGTTGTTCATTATTTATACGCGTTTTTTTTTATTTTTATTTATTTTTTATCGTACAATTCGATATACGATAAAATATAAACGGGAACACGCCGGGCTGTTTTAGTCATTTATGCGTATACGTATTTATAATAATATAAAATTATCGGTTTCAATGTGTAATTCTGGTAACGAAATTTTCAGCGTCGCTCGGTTAATATTTTATTTTTAATCGAATTCTGATCTTATTATGTACACGCAATGCCGCATTTATTTATTCCGTAAAAGTTTTTCTTTTGCGGTAAATTATCAAGAATTTTCCTTGGTGGTCTATATTTTTCGTATTTTTTTATTTATTTTTATTTTCCCAATAAGTAGTACCACATTTTGTAAACAGTTAACAAATTTATATATGTGCTTCATAATCAAATCGCTTATAAAAGTTTTATATTATCGAAAATATTATTTCTTTAATTTATGATTAGTATTTATATACTGAGATATTTCTTATTATTTGTACATTTTTTCAAATAATTGTGTTATTTAGTATTAGTTAAAAATCAATAATTTTAGCCCATCTTTTTAGATAAAATATTTTTATTTTTTTATATTAAAGTCGTATAATAAAAATAATCTATAAATAAATAATTATAACATATTATAAAATTAAATTTCAATCCCGATTTCACTCTCAACAACTAGTATATAACAATGTAATATTAATGAAATCATATATTTATGTTTTTTAATATCATTCAATCCAATAACAAATTGATTAATATTTTCGCTTTAAACATAAAACTGTTTTAAAAACTTGTAATCATAAATCTGTTTCTTACAAACGAGTGTAATAATTTGTTATTTTAAATTTACTTGTGTTAAACATATATATACATATTTAAATATTTACAGAGATCGTTTGAACATTGTATAAATTTTAATAAAAAAAAATAATAAAATATACCTACTATATATTAATAAAAAAAAATGTTTTTAATATATGTAATAGATATTTATAATTATTTTTATTGGAACAACGAAGACGCGTTTAATGCGTGGGATAAAAGAAAATCGTCGCACTAATTAAAATTTATTCGATCCGGGCGGTAAACGAGAATACGGATTTCTTTCTTCGTATTTTTTTTGTCTTTTCGCCTTTTTGATTTTAGACGTTTCACTGTCATCTGTTTCCAGTAAAATTTCTCTGTTCCTGTCTCGTGCCGCTTTATTTCAAAACGAGTCCCGTACTTATGGCATATCAAATTTTTCATCTGCACTCTCTCGAGTGCGTTGAACTTGGAACGAGAATTCCAAAAAGGCGAATCAAGCTTCCCCTCAAAACGCACATATATATCCTCATGAATCGAAAATACGACACTACCGTTTTAATAATAGACATTAAGACTGTTTTTTTTTTTATTAATTTATCAATCATTTTAATAAAATAGGTAGGTAAAAAGAATTATCATATATAACTATTTTGATCAATTATAAACATTTATGTTAAAAAAAACTTATTAGTTATTTCTAATATATTTTGATATTTTTTTAATTATACATATTTATAGAACTTTTTTTTAAATACTTTTTTAACTCTTAAGATTTATTTCAAGCTATAAAAATAAAATTTATATTTTTAATTTTTTCTTTATTTAATTATAAATTTGTTAATATGTAAATATATGTTTATTTGAAATAATATATATATATATATATATATATGAGTTTAGAATATTTATTTACTACATAGAATTACTATATGAAATATTATGAGTTGTTTTCTTTCATTGTTTCTTAAACGGTTGTTTATTGAAATAGAAAAACATTGTAAATATAATTTAAATAATTCATAGTAATTTAATGCAATTTTGAAATTTGCAAAAGTGTTTTCTTTTATAGATAAAAAAAAACATTGAAAAAGAATGTGAACATATATATGAGGCGGGGCGGGGTTCTGCTCCGCCCGTTTCGCCACCATTTTGATCACCTTCCGACGGCAACCATTTTGAAACATATGTGTGAACGGCCGTATATAAATTTTATTTTGCAATTACTTATAGCTAAATTATTTAAATTTAAAATGATCGCTAATATTTTTTAATTTCTTCTTATATATTTATTAATTATACATATATTCATTTTTTTTCTCAAAAAATATGAACATATTAAATGAATTTATTTTTATATACATTAATAAAAATATAAACGTCTTATTGCAATATATATATATATATATATATATATATATATATATATATATATATATATATATTTTATATTTAAAAAAGCAATTGTGTTATTTTTAATTTACATTAGATTATTGTAAAATGAGTACCAAGAATGATTAAATTATCTTATATAAAATAATTATTTTAATGAAAAAAAAGTGATTATTAAATATGATAAAAAGACCTTAATTGAATAAACTATACGTAAAACGGCAATATTCATAATTTAAACATAGTTAATTAGTGCAAATTTATGCAGAAAAAAAATGAGGGACCTGTAAACTATATTATGGTCGATAATCAACGTTGTTATTTTATAGTTAATACGCACACACGATCTGATATAAAAAAATATTATCAGTCGCTCGTATGTTACATTTTTTTTTATTATCGTTAAAATGTAATGTAATCTTTCATTATTCGAGCGGTAGCGTAAATAATTGTATGCCTTTCTTTCATTCGGTAATATTCAATGCAATTTTATACGCGCTTGTGTAACTCGTTACGTTGATTTTTTTTTCTTCTCTTTAGCTCTTCTTATTATTACTTTTCGAACATTTATACGTACAACAGTTCTCATTGACTTTAGATTTGAATGGTCTATAATTTGAATTTTAGATTAGAGTCGTTGTCGTCGTCGACTTGAAGAATCGGTAACTAAAAACCGGTATCGAATTAAAAATATACGTGGATATCTATCTGTACGTTCATTGAATTTTAGTATGCGTGTCTTTTTTATTATTTACAATTTTTTAGTTATTATTGACATCGGTTATTTTATCTATATCTAAATAATTTTAATGTTTATAATTTTAAAATTTGATGTTCATATGAATAACATTGAAATTAATTATAATTTTAGTATTTTAATACTTATATTTTTTTAGTGTTACATATTTTTTATGTAAAAAATCTAATTCTATTGTGAAAATTTTTTTGAAGTTTACTAGTGTGTTTCAGGTTTATTTGTTTTAGCATTCTATATTAAATGATGAACATACAGTATACTAATATATGTATAATTATAATAAAAATATAGTACTCTACATATTTCAATTTCTATTCTAATTACTAATTTCTTAAAAAAAATGATAAAAGTAATAATTATAATAAATCTTTTGAAAATTATGATTGAAAATTCATTTTATCAAAATTGATTTATTATTTTTTACTTTTAAATTCAAATTATTAAATATATAATTAAATATTAGATGCATTTTGACATTTCTAAGAGTTCATCATAATATCTGTTGTTGATATAAAAAATTAATATTTTTATTATAAAACAAAAACTGATAAAATAATAAAAATTAGCATTTAAAAATATTTTGATATTTATTAAAGAACACATAAATATTTACAACGTTTTCTTTTAAATTAAAATAAAAAAAAAATCTATTAACATTTCGTTATATAATAAAAAGATCTATTAATATTTCATTATATTCAACCTTGAATAATTTATAATTTCGTCGTTCAATCCAAACAGTTATGCATTCCGAACTCGTATATAATAATCAAAACTGCTAGAAATGGCGGCACATTACCGAGAATCGCGACCGGCGAGACCTATTTTTGTAACAAGTCTCGTGTATATTGCGCATAAAATGCCTATCGACAAGCTTATTATAGTATATTTACGGTTAGATTATTTAAACAAGTCATATGGAGCGTTTATTGTCAATAAAACGGCCATTATCCCCCAGAAAGTGAGACGCTCGAGTGTCGCATCGAAATCTGCCCCCCCCCCGCGCTCTCCACTTCGCACCGCCCCCCTCACCGCAACGGTAACTTTGATTTTTACGACCACTAAAATAATCGTAAAATGATTGTGTTGATTGCGTGGCGAAACGAAACGCTCAATATATACATCCCGTTCTAATCCGTATGTTTTGCAAAGAGTGCGAGCGAGACGAATACGCGTTCGACGATTTTACTTTTTCGTGTCGAGCGTCGCGCATAAAGTTCAATAGTTTATAAGCGGAGGCCAAAAGAGTGCCGCGTGCTCTCTTGATCACTTGTTTATATGCTCGCGATCGCCGTCCCTTTCACGAGTGCGTAAAGTTTCGTTACGCGAAAACGAGACGGCAACAATCGAGATGCAGGCGCGCGGCCCGAACTTTTTCGCCGGACCGATTCACCTCATTATTTTTATGCCTCTATTATGGCGTTTGCGTGTGCATTTATTGAATCTTTATTATTCATTATTCGCAATTTTTGTCGGTCGGGATTTTTATTTGTTAATAATAATCGTCGCCGCTGCATCGGATTGCGAACGGTCTCCGTTTTTTTTTTTTTTTGGTTTTTTTTCTTTGGCAGAGGCCGCCTCTTTTTCGCCCACGCGGTCACAATTATATTTACAATGTAAACAGACCGACGAAATAAGAAGAAGAGGAAGAGGAAGAAGAAAAAAAAGGAAAATTACTCGAATCACTTGTAAATTCGCCTTAGCGCGCGCGTTACGAGCCATCTTATGAATTGTTATGTTTTCATTACGCGACTTTATCGCGTGGAAACTCGCAATTCGACCTGTTCAACGACATATTTTTACAACTCTCACCCGTATCAGTCGTGGACCTAAAAAAGAATACTTTCGATTCAATTATTTATTTATTTTTTTTTGTATCGTCAAAATTGACATTGATTAACTTTCGTTTTCGACGGTGAAATTAAAAACAAATATAAATCATTACATAAATTTTAATAATTCAATAAAATGATTCATTTCTTTCTCATCGATGATATATAAGTTAAATTATATATAACACATATGGTCGATAGTTTAATTTTATAAAAATTAGACGTATTTTTATTTAAATAAAATTTTATTTTATTAAATAATAATAATACAGTAAATCAATTAAAAACCATGATAAGGTTTTTATGAATTATATATATATATATATATATATATATATATATATATATATATATATATATATATTCAAGTTAACCGTCAATTAGAATTTATAGGTCTCAAAATAAGCTATTGTGAATCCATTTAGAATGAAAAAATAGTATCATTTTAAATTGTAAAATAAATATATTTGTTGCTATTAAATGAATGATATAGTAAAGTAATAAATTTAATAACTTAAAATAATTATATAATGCAATAATCAAATGTAAAAAATGGTAAGCAAATAAATATATAATTTACGGAATATATTGTTCAGAGTATTTAGTTTCTTACTTTTTATAAATTTGTTAAATAAAGATAAAATTGTGATTTTTTTTAACTAAAAGTATTCTGTTAAATTTTTGAGACAAAAAAAACTTAAATTTAAAGTGCAAATTACATATTTATAACGGGACACGAAAACCGAAACTCATAAGATATGGATTAAATTCGGCTACTTTTCTATTTTCCATTGCTACAACAAGATCGTGACATGAAATTTATAACAAAGTACCATAATAATGACCGAATCGCAAAATTACAGTCTTCGTGCTCGTTCGTTTCTAATAAGCGACGTTGAATATTCGCACATGTAATTTACAATTTATTTCCCATCGATAGAATAATGCTTAAAGTGATGGTTCTTTCGCTTTGATCGCCCCGGGTTTTATGTCTGAACCTACGTACTCTTTTTTTTTTACCCTTAGCACGCTTATTATTATTCATATAATCCGAAGCGAATTTCGGGGTGTCGATTATATTATCGGAACTTTTATTTTATTAATTTGGGACCTATTTTTTTCGCTCGTTTTTCTGATGCATGCATATTAATGAAAATATGATGCGTTCCTATATGTATACCATTCGTTTACTTATATTTATAATAAACCATATTTATCATAAATTCGTTCTTTTATGTCATATACCTGACAACAGATTATGAATTTAAATTTTAATTAAGTCTAAAATCTTATTTGCTATATTTTTATTATAAATTAAATGACCGATTTAACTTGTGAAATAAATTATGAAATGTTAAAATGTTTACAAAATTTGTGATCTTACTAATTGATTTCAATGAAGAAAATCAATATTTTCATTTGATATTATTGTGTTCGATATGAATTAATTCCTAAAAATATATTTTTACATTGACATTTAAATATATTTATTATCTTTTATATATTATCTGTTTTTATTGCTTCAACTGAAATGAAAATATTTAATTTTGACATCGTCGTAACATGTATAAAAAAAAAAGTTAAAATTATTATTATTTTAATAAGCTCAATTAAGTTTATATTTTATGCGAATATCAAATAAAATTGTGG
The DNA here is from genome assembly GCA_024500535.1 of Leptonema lineaticorne. Classification (NCBI taxonomy): domain Eukaryota; kingdom Metazoa; phylum Arthropoda; class Insecta; order Trichoptera; family Hydropsychidae; genus Leptonema; species Leptonema lineaticorne. The sequence continues at coordinate 10,680,423 of JANIJI010000004.1, read as the reverse complement.
ACGATTTACTTATCGCCATTTAATGATGTATATATGTAAGATGAACTCTTAATAAATTCACAGAATATATACAAACCAATCTAGATGGCGATATAGATCTTCAGGGTCGCCATCGCCCGCGTAATAATATTTATTTTTATTTCGTCGCCGATTAATATATGAAAGAATTCGCCTACGGGAAAATATTTTGAAAATGCAAAATATATTCGGGGGAACGTTCCGAAACGGCGGCAAAAATAGAAAACTTTTCCTTTTCATGAGTCGGTTAGAGGCAATCGGTGTAATCCTTTGTTAGTTCAGTGTTGCCATCAGACGAGGGCCCCAATCGGCTCATAACCATGAAGTGAACGAGCGGCGCGAGCTAACATCAGGGGTCTACAGTTTCTACCCTTACATATATTTATTTTACTCGATAATATGCCGTTTTTTATTTCAAATAAATGTATTCAATCAATTTTCTATAAATAAATATTTTTTTTTTAACATCGTAAATGAAATATCAAAAAAATATCACTTTTCACCAAAAAGTAGGTATTTTGAATATATTATTGTTTAAATATTCGTTATATAAAAATATTTATATTTCAAAACCTCAAACCGCAGCAATGATTATAATTTTATTTATTACATAAAGAAGTCTTAAAAATTGTTTAATTTAATAAAGATAAGTTTTTTTTATAAAATAATGTGAACATCTTAACTGTCCATTGGATGTTTTGCACCCTTAATAAATATTCATTAGTCAATGCCTTTCTACGGTTTTCTAAAACAAATTATATAAAATAAAGTAGAATATTTTTCAGATAACTTCATATATAATTTTATAATCAATGGATAGAACATAAATTTATTTTTGAAAAATATTACATAGTTTTGACGAAATTGGATTGTATCGAAAACATGAACAGAGTACTTAAATAATATAAAAAAAATGTTAATAATTATTTCTACGCTTTTTAAATATTTTTTTTTACATTAATAATTGAAATATGAATCTCAATTAGCTATATTAAATTAATATATAATTCGGAAGTGGCAACCCTGCTTTGTTTAACATTCGAGCCATTCGTTGAAACGTGTTCGACCTTGACTTTGAGTACTGCTTGCAAATCACTATTTAATGGCGTCTCACGTACTTATCATAGCATTTGTATGCATTCTGTACGATCGTAAAATTTATACGATTGCTTATATTTCATGTTTGAAAGTTTACGATCAATCAAAACTTCACAACAATCGGTTATCGTAAATTATTATATAATGCGTTGGAGATTTGCTGTCAATTTAGCGGTAATAGATTTTTAATTGCGACACTTTGTATTCAGCAATTAAAACCGGCGATCCGACGTATTTATTTGTAACGCTTATGATAATTATTACGTTGCGTACTTTTTTTTTTCAATGAGGTAATAATGAACGTGTTATTTACTTGCAATTTTATATAATTATATCTTAATGAAACTTGAATAATAATATATCATTTTCATTTATTTATATGCAATTTTTATTTATTTTTTATTTATGTTTTTTTCAGCCGATGTTATGTTTATAATTTATATATTAATATTAGTATTTAAGATTGGAATAATTAGTTAACTCAATGATGATTAAAAAAATACTATTTTTACTTTATATTGAATTTTATCTATAATATTGTATTAAACTATTTCACTGATACATGATTTTTAAACGGTATGAAATTTTTGAATTTAACATCCTCATGAAATATTCCAAATAAAAATCACCATCAGTTTTCCTTATACTGCTGAACAAATATTGTGGGCAGAAATAACATAATCTTATATACAAACAATCATAAAATCAAAATTTATCGCCATTACCCTAAATGACAGCCATATGCTGAGCGTAATTGACGATAAATCATCTTAATACGTGCTTTATTGTTCCCAATTGATGCATTAAAAATTGTCTTATTGTTCTATATTTGTGCCGTTATCAATTGAACATTCGATGATTCGAAATATTTCCAAGAAAATATTTAATTTACTTTCTAATTAATGAGATTAAATCGATAAGTTTTAAAATTTATGTAAGACGTTAAGAAATTATTGTAAGATTTAAAATGTTCAATAGATATCTAAAATAATACATCGCGTTTTTTTTTTCTAGGTAAAATTTCAATATTTATATTTTTTAGTTAGTTCTCATATAATTCAACCCTTAAACCAATTTATTATCAGTACAAGAACATGAACATGAAAGCGCACACCAATCGTGAAGTCGATATATTCGTTGAGCATTTGACTATTAGATGTATGATAATCATAAATAATTTACATACAATAGATTCTGGAATACGTCTCTCTGTAATGTTGTACTTTCATATCTACAGAGCAGATCCAAAGGCTGCTCTGGAAGAGACTTTAGATTTTGCTAGCCACAACCTGCGCAACACGATCTTCGTTGTACCAACCTTGGACTCTAAATGATTACTCTTAGAGCAATACTGATATGAATATAAACAAAAGTTTAAATAACAAGCCGAGAAGTTATCTCATAGCAATAATAAATACCGCACAAAGGTTTGTACGATTTAAATTACAATTTTGGATCTCATCTAAGTTACAATTGAGAGTCTTAAAAAAAAGTACTTAATTTATTATAATAAAAATTGTGATGAAATATAAAAGTATTTTTTATGGTACAACAAAAGGAAAATACTAAATCAAATAGATTTAATACAAATAACATTATTTATGATTTTTTTGTATTTAAAAATGTAAAATATTTTTTTTATATAAAGAAAATTTTATATTATTAATATATTTTGTTTAAATCAACGTTAAAAGTTTTATGATAAATTTATTAAAAATTAAATCAACAATTCTGCCTATTTTCCGACATATGCAATATTCAGATTAAATTATTTTGATTAAAATAATACAAATAAAATTTTTATAATGAAATAATTTTTGTGTTAAATAATTAAAGTAAATATATGTATTTTCTCTTAATAAAATGTAATTAAAAAATTCTTACAACAGTATTAATAATGAAATAAAAATATTTACAAATATTATTACTAATATAATAAAGATGAAACATATTCAAATAATAATTAAAATTAAAGAACAAAATTAAATTTGTTTGTGCTATTCTTGGTCCAGTTTCTCAATTTAGGTAGGTACTTCCAAAAATATGTAGCATTTGCTTTTTCATTCTCGCTAACGTTAATCACGAGCAAACGACAGAAATAGCTTATATTAATCTGTTTGGCCTCAAGCGAAATGATTATACCCCGGTAACAGTTATGGCCGCTTAAATGGGGTGTAGTTTACTTTTACTAACCGGTTAAATTAAAAACCAATTTTATATATTGAAATATTGACTAATTTGCATTCTAAATAAAAAAAATATTATATTATTGATTTCTAAATTTTTCATTTATAAATTTATATGTATGATAAATATATAATAATTTTATAATATATATGGCATGTATAAACTATGAAACATATGAATTGAAATTATTTGTATAAGTACAATAATTTATAAAAATATATATTAATAATATAATTTTTTATTTTCCAATTTTCCTCATATTATTAGTTTGATCATTTCATAATAAAATATTTTCTTATGTTATAGTTTTCTTCTAATATCATTTATTATTTTTTTTTAAATAATAATAATATAAAAATTTAATTATTGTTCCAAAGAAACGATATATGTTTTTAAATATATTATTTTTAATAAATTTTAAATATTTTATGAAAAACTACTTTTTAATTTACAATATAACAATTTACAATTTATATATTATTAGAAGTTAAATCAAAATAATGTGTAATTATATATAAAGCATTCAAATATGTATATATGTATAAATATTTGTGCTTATTTCACTTTTAGCCTGATAGTTTTTTCCTAATAGTCAAAGTTCGTTTATTTAAATTTTACGATTTAAAGAAATAACAATGTTTTTACCAATATTAAAATAAGAATGTAATAAATTATGCAGTGAATATGATTGAAAATGTTATATTATATACAGAATTTTATTATATATCATCACATAAATTGATTTATAAAATAATAGTAAAAAAAAGGTTAGTGAATAAAATGTACATAAACATATTCTATAATAAGATTTTCGATATTCGTTCTAAAAGTAATGTTATATACTTTTTTATAGTGTATTTTTTTTTGAATTTGAAAAAAAAACTTTTTTAATTATCAAAATATTATCTTTTTTGCTTAATAAAGTACATATATATATATATATACATATACATATATATAAAGTGATATTTATTTAATGTTTTGATAGTAAAAAATGTTATGTATAAAGGCGTAACGATACAAAATCTGAGAATCGTAAAATTTTAACTACATCACTGTTCGCTCCGCCCATTGGTACCCTTGAGAGAGACGCGCGGTCGCGCCGCCATACTGCCGCGAGTTCGAAAGAGATAGCAACACAAAACTCGTCCGTTCGAAGCGCACGCGTGCGAAAGAGACAACAACGCACGGCGCAAAACAAACCGGGGCCCGAATTATAAATGGGAGTGAAGCACCGAAATAAATGTGTTAAAATGAAATAAGTCGGCGATTGTAGCGTTAACACATTTTCAAAATATAGTTATAACGATAGTTTTAATAATAAGAATAATAAAAATAATAATATAAATGAATCAATATGCGATACTTGCTGATGCATCGGAAATTTTATGCGGCGTATTCTTTATATATATATATGGTATATATTTTTTTTGGTATTTTGTTGACGTTTTGACGACCGATCTCGCTTCATTGTCTGCGAACAACTGATCATGGGGTTTTAGCTTTTTGCTGGGGTTGCTTTTCCACATATGGAACTCTCCTGCATAACGATGTACGTGCTGGCTTTTTTGTTTCTTCTCTCTATATACGTAGTGTACGCGGGCATATTTGCACCGGAAGTTGCACATACATTCCGCGCTCGACTATCGTATATGAAACATAAACATTCACATGCTGGCAATTCACTGCAAACGAGACCGTTTTTCCATTCATTCTTTTATTTTTACTATTCGTTGATGTGTTTTGTGCGCGAGCGGTTTTTATTGGCTTTAAAAGTGTGAAATCATTATCACGACACGGTTAATAGTTCAACTTAACATTTTAATCTATGAATTTTACACGATGTTTCGTTCAATTTTTTTTTTATGTGCAATAAAAGTTGCAATAAAAATTTAATCTCTCGTAAATTAACGGTTAAAAATAAATTTGTCATTATCCAAATTTATCTTCATTATGAAAGTATAAATAGAAGGAAAATTATAGTGTTTACTTTGATTGCGGTCAAAGATCAGCGTGATTTAATATTATATTATTATGTTAAAAAATCTACATTATTTGTTTCTTAAAATTCGTTATATGTATAGGATTTATTGAAAATTATTGATAGTTGAAGAAATGTAGCTATATTATAATTAAGATTAAGAAATAGCGATTTATTAATATTATAAAATAAAATGAAAAGATTTTAAGACACTAATAAACGTTTCAGAAATATCATTATTTTATTAGCGATTTTTATTAATATTTTTGTAATATTTATATGATACAAAATATATTTTTATATTCCAATATTTTTAAATGATATTTAAAATATTTTTTTAAATATTCGATGTATTAGAATGTATTTTATTTGTTAATATAAATGATAAATTAAATTTGAATTTTTATATAAAAGTATATAAAACAACTCAAATTACACTAAGTTATATTTAAAGTCACCAAAACCAAATTATCGAAAATTCTACGGCGTTTTTAGTGCATTTTTATTTGACGCCGCCGTATAAACGTCTGTATGAGCATTTTGCGAAATAAAATGCTTCATTTACGTCCTCGTAAATATTTTTGTCTCCAGTGTTCAAAGATGCTTAGTACTTTTCAGTACAACATATCAAAGGCCACAGTTTGACTTTTGAAAGCGATTTATTGCGCTTCTCAAGCGCAAGAAAACTCCGTATATACATATTTATTGCAAATAAATTAATATATATGTATGCGATTTAGGTAAAAAAAATGCATTAAACTGTTTTTATAAAGTTTAAAAATACATTTTTATTCAACATTTATGTGTTTTAAAATGATATGATGTACATCTATATTTATATTCTAACTTTAAAGTGTAGGTATATAGTATATGTATTTTTTTGTGAACGCAAAAAAATGTGAATTTTCGTGAGCAATCATATGAAAATAGTTCGTGTTTTTGGAGCATTTCTTGGGGATGTATAATTTTTACCGTGAACATAAATTTGATCAATATCACACTACCATTTTTATACTGCTTTGAAACGTCATACGAATATACTTATAAAAAAGTAGATTTTTTTTATAAATTATTACATCAATTTCGGCGCTTTGAATTGTTAATTATCAATTGTTCTGATCGAGGTGGTTTTTTATAGACTATCAAAGATCATCGTTTGTTATTGTTATATGAATATAAGTTTTTTTTCCAATTCGTGCAAAGTATCGTTTTTTAAATGAAATTAAAAAAAGTGTTTTTAAGAAATATTTATCGGTCACCAACGAAATTATCATTAATATTTTAATTTAACGTATTGTTATTGTGCAACATAATTGTTTTAATTGTAATTCATTATTAAAATCATCGGTCAATGGGTCAAAAGGTTGTTATTGATATTTATAATGACCTATTTCATGTTCATTAACAAAAAAATATTTTAATATTTATAATTATAAACTTGCAGTATTTATATATCTAACAATGATTTTATACTTTTTTGTATAATAAACTTTAACCTTTTTAAGAGATATACAAATTTTAAATAATTCATTTACAAAATGAAATGAATGTTTAAAAATAATATTTATTGTTGTTATAAAAAGAAATTAGTATAGAAATAATACGACTTATACTTTAATTTCTATAATAATATTAATTTTGCTATCCATATATAAATTGGAGAATTATCAAGAAATATTTTTTCGTCCAGAATTTTCATAAAATCATAAATAAAAATCGTTTTAAAATATGTTTCATTTCCTAACATACATAGTAACGAAATTGTATGATATGAAATTTAAATATATATATAATATTTTTTAAATGATTGTCTGCAATAAAAAAAAAATATTTATTTTTAATTTCCATTTGTGCTTTTTAATAATATTTTTTAATTCTCATACATTATATATATATATATATATATATATATATATATATATATATATTTATACGATGTATATTTATATATGTGCACTATTAATATACTCGATTCTTGCAAGTAATATTAACTGTACTGATAATATTAGCAAATTGTTACCACCTTTGGAAGCACTGTTAATGTCGCAGTTAAACGATAGTTGAATTGATTTTTATGAGTTTGTGGGTTGGGTTTAAGTGCGCCATTATACGCTTTTTGTGTCCTTGCCCTGTCGGCAGAAGGACACTTTCATCCTGAAAAACGTTTCCCTTTCCATCGCTAGATGGTACACTCGAGGCTGCGTCGAAATTCGACTACAACACGTAAACTCATATAAAAATTTAACACAATTCATGTAATATTTTCTCCAATTTTAAAAACGAATATTTATAAATAAATTTAATGTTTATTTAATAACGTATAACAAATTGCGAAAATAATATCTAGCAGGTGATAAGCGATTAAAAATAAAAGTTGATTAATATGCAAATTTTGACGGCTGCTTTTGGATGAATATTGCCGCATTTGTATAATTTATGTTCGTCATTATTATGATGATAGTATTGGTCATAAATTATGCAAATGTCATTTATTGAATCGTAAACAACATATGTACACATACATTAATAATATTTCATTCACACACACACATACACACACACACACACATATATATATTTGTTTAATATCTATTATTATTAATATTATAAAGTATAGGATAATTTTATTATTCAGTTTTTATCTATTATTTTTATATTCATCTAATCCTATAATATTAATATATTTGCAAAGCGAAGTACGAATTTTTTATATCTCTTCTTATTCCATTGTTGTGAAAGATATATAAAAAATGACTATAATTTTTATGTATTAAATTTTCATGTATGTTTTGATTTCATATTTTTTCGATGCCTTGCCTTTTTTGTATATTTCTTCATACAAATCATAGAACAATTCTATTGCCAAAGTATACATATTTAGAATTACGTGTCTTCAATGTATTATTTTTGAGTTACATAAATATAATTTAACTTTTCATTATTATGAGTTTATATTTTATACATATGAATATACAAAACGAGTTCCAAAATTGTTACATCATATATATTATACGTCATTTCATTTCAAAGCTAGACTTTTTTTTGGTATTTGTGTTGTATTTCTGGATAATTATTTATTTTTTATATTGAATTTTAGCAAACTTGTCAATTGACAGAATGCAACAAATATATTTGTTATTTTGAATATATTATCATAATTATTTCGTAAGTATATGTAAGTGATTATATATTTAAAAAACTAGTTTTGATTTACGCATTCGATTAGGAAAATTTATTATTTCTTAATTATATATTTATAACTATTTTATAAAAGCGAATACAAGTTTAAAATGATTAAATAGATTTTTATTTTTGTTGTTCTAGGAGACGATCAGAGATGGCGTTGAACGTTTTGCTGAAACAGGTAATGTTTTATCACTTATAATATGTGTTTTTTATGTTTCGCTTACGAAATAAATGCTTACAAATATTGTAAATTATGTTTAAATGTCATTTTTATAATACTTAAAAATAATTAAATTTGACATTTAACATTCAATATGAAAAAAAAAATATATACCAATATATACATTTATAATATTTGACAGCAGTAATCTGCATTTAATTTTTAAAATTGGTATTTATATCCTATATATTTTCTATAAAAGTGATTCTCAATTTTTTCTATGATAGAATGTTCCCTTCTTATTATGAAGAATATAAAGATTTTAAAATATATAAATTAATAAAATAAAAAAATATATATATATTCGCAAATTTAATTTTAATCAATATATATTTTTATTGTAAATTATTATAGAATTTTTTTGAGAAATTTATTATAGAAATATTTCGAGATTTTAAACAAATAATTTTTGTTTTCATACAATCAATACATCTGAAAATGAAAAAAAAATCATTAAACATATTAAAAGAAATATTTTTTTTTATTTTCAAAATAAAATTTTAATGAAGAATTGTATTTAAAAATTGCCATTGAACGCAGTACAATTACATGTATGAATATTTTTTTATATCATCAAGGTATAAAGCTCATTGTTTGCTAGACGGTTCCTTATCTGGCATGTGGTGAGAAATGTATACGGTCATGGACTTGAGATATGCGCTTGTGTGTGCTAAAGTTGATTTTTTTTTAATTTCCAGTATTTTATGCGAAACTAAAACTGCATTGCTGATATTTTTACTATTTATAAATAATGCTAATATTTTATAACCAGAAATAGAAATAGAGAAGGTTATATTATAGATATTATATATATATATATATATATATATATATATATATATATATATATATATATATATATAATATCTATAACTGATATATGAAACGATAATAAATTTGTAAAATTTTCCGTATAATATAATTTGATAATATTTTGAAGAATATTTATATTTCTACTCGATAATATATATATATATACTTATTCGTTTTTAAACATTTATTATATAAAATTTATTTCACACGATTTGTTTATGTAATAAGAGATAAAATAAGAAGAGACATGTATAAAATACATAACCGAAAATAAGAAAAAAAAAACAAATCGGTAGAGTTGTAAGGAAGCCATAAAATTGATTTTTATGTCCGTTTGAGTGATCGTAAATTTCGACCTTCTTCAAAGGTTTCCCCCCCTCCCTTTTCAATGATGAAAAGGTTTTTTTCACGTTTCGGATAAACAAATCGGAAGTCGACCCCACTTCGATTTTATGGCGTCTCTAACAACTCATTATAAATCAATTACGCTCTGAATGTATATTTTACGATCGGCTCATTGTAATAAAACGTAATCTATGTTGTTCATTCAATAACAATGGCGGTCGATGGTTTTTCGATTGTCACGGAATTTAACACGCTTCTTCGTTTACCTGTGTACAAAAATAGAAAAAAAAATGGTTATTTATAACTCAGTCTTAATGTGTATATAAATATAAAAACAATTATCATTTAATTAATTTTACAATCATTTTATTTATTAAATCTGCATATTTTTTTTTATATAATTTATATTTATTAAAAATTCTTCTGATGTGATTATTTTAAATAGTTATACACACATACATTAATATTTGATAAATTAGAATTATTTTATTTTTTTTGCTTTATATAAATATTATATTAAAAAAAAAATATTGTGAAGTTATGAAAATTTCAATTCATATCGAGTTAACAAGATTATACTATGAAACTTTTCATATATATTTGAATAAAATTTAAAGCAAGTTTCATAAAAAGTAACACAATTCTAAATATTTTTTTTTGTTATTTAAATTATATTCAAACGTATTATTATTACATTTTAGCGTTTATTTTCATTTTTTTTTTTGAATAGTGTTTGTCTCCCTATTTTTCCACTCGCCTATTATATCTCAATTTATACCCTAGTCTTATATTTATTTATATTTAGGACCCCGTCACGGTAGCCAAAAAAATGATAATGGACAATTTAAAAGGTAACAACGTTGATATCTCAATAAAGTCGCGAACCGCATTTCACGAAACGTTCACGATTGGCCATTGTAAACATCCCCCCCCCCTCTTACACTGCGATCGCTATTCAATCAGAGCGAAACAGACGACGTTTCGTCTGCGCTAATGCAATGCGTTAAAGCGAGACGACCTATAATTTATCGTATCGCGCCGCTCTTAACCGAATGCCTTTTATTATTACGACCGATTGCGGCAAGATTCTTTATAACTATCCCGTTTTAACGCGCGCGAATACGCGCGGTGCGTATGCGACGCACTAATCGAATCGCTTCGAAACAGGTAGTGAAGAAATAAAAGCCGACTTTTTACGACGTTCTCGCTCGTTTAGAATGTGACGCTTTGAGCGCGTTTTCGTTGCGAATTCGCGCTATTCGAACGCATCGTCACATTATAATATAATAATAATAATAAATATATATATTTGTGCGAATTCGAAAACGGCGCCCTTTTCCGTTTATTATTCAAAATAGTGGCATTGAGACGTTTAACGTCGTTACGTTTCAAGGACGCCGTTTTGAATGCGATCGCTGGGTGTCCCATTGTTTTCGAACGGTCGCATTTCAAACAATGCGACGAAAACGAAAGGGATCCTTCGAAAGTGACCGATATTTTCTTTTCCGTTATTATTACTTTTTTTTTCTTAAGGATTGGATTATATTTTGTTATCTATTGTACATTTCCGTATTTGATATTGTTTTAAATATGATCGAATTTATATATATATATATATATTTATTTTGTGTTTGATATGTGCGTATTGTTAGTGAATTTATAGGGTGTATAGGGTGTGTATATGTAGGTGTTTTTATAGTGATATATGTGTGTGCGTATGTGTGCGCAGGGCGCGTCACGTGTCGTGTTATCAGGGTGGGCCGCGGGCGCGGGGCATTCGTTCGTTTCAGTGGCCCGCAGCCGCCGTGGCCGGTGCACGTGCGCTTGGCAACGCTCTGCTATTGCGTTTACGATTCCTAACATCGCGTAGCACAAAACTCGAACTTGGCCAAAAAAAAAATTAAATAAAAATTAATTTAAATAAATTGAAAAAAAATTTTCAATATTGCCCATTTGTATTAAGAGAGCGGGAAAAATATTTTTTTTTATATATATATATATATATAGAAAATAAACATAAACATTGTCAACTTTTTGGAAACTGCACCGTCCCGTCTGCTCGCAGTCTAGACCGATCGCCACGTGCTCGCGTAAAGAAATCACGACCGGCACTTAAAAACTCGTAAAACTCCAAACCGCCCATCGACTTAACGGCGTCGTAAAATAATCGTAAAAAAATAAAATAAAACACATATAAAATATATATATACATATATATATATATATATATATATATATATATATACAATCTGGAACGAATATAAAGATTTGTTATGCTCGTTTACGAGCGATTTTAGTGTGTGTTTGTGTTTCACTTTTTTTTTTACACAATTCGATAATTTTTATTTAGTTTTTATCGCCTGTCGCTTGAAAGCGCGGGATTTTTCGCATACCGCCAGCGCGGTCGGTATGGCGTGAACGGTGTGACGTTTATTTTTCGAAGATTTTTCCAAAATTCTAGCCGGCGACATGAACTCGTACTTCGAGCAGAGCGGCTTCTATGGCTCGCACCATCATCAAGGAGGTGCGGGCGAACAGGCCGCATATAGAGGTTTTCCTCTCGGTTTGGGAATGGGCGCATATAGTGCCCAGCATGCACTTCAGAGACCTCAGGAATCGCCTTACGATGCGTCCGTTGCTGCCGCCTGTAAATTGTATGCGGCCGAACCTCAACCGCCCACATATAAGCCGGACTGTTCTAAAGAAAGCGGACAAAACGGCTATTCGGATAAGGCTTGGACGGGAGCTCGTCCTGCGGCCTGTACTCCGGACACCAGAGCATACGGACCTCCCTTGGAGCCGGCATCTCCCGGAGGAGGCGCAGCAAGACCCGGAGCCGCTTTGGCATCTTGGAATACCCAATGTTCCCTAGGAGGCAGCGCTCAACCTGTACCAACGCAGCTTCATCAACAACCGGCGAATCACACCTTCTACCCCTGGATGGCGATAGCAGGTCAGATATGTCGCCACTTAAATAATTATGTAGTGATTATGTGTTCGTTTTTTTAATATGTGCAACACCATAAATTTTGGTGAAAATCAACGGAAAAATTATAATATCCTCCTTCACGTGAGTAAACAAAAATTTTTCATCCGTCCTCTGTGCTAAATATATTTTTCGAAATGCAGCAAATATGAATTATAATATCTGGTTTGGTTAAAAATCAATCAATAGACATTTGAAAAAAAAAGTTCGAATATGGAATATAATTTTAGTTTTTTTTTTCGATATTAGAATATTGCACAAGTTTCAGCGTCAGGATCGAAACGTATTACAAAGTTATCGGAATATTATCGTATGCGTGAAATTAAATTTAAATCGATCGCCATAAATCAAATTTGATTTTGTGTGCGCCATATAATTTGCACGATATCCACTCCAAATGTCGAACCGTGTGTTAATTTAAAAAACGTCGGTCTTTTTCTTATATATTTTTTTTTAACAACGCTAAGAAAATTATCGACGTGTACATATTATATATACGTATGTAATTAATTATCGAAGCACGAGTGGGTTTTATTTTATTTTATTTTAGTTTCGTTCATACGGACGAACAAACGAAATGCTAGCATCTCGGGTCATTCTACAATGTATATATGTGTGAGTGTGTGTGTGTGTAATTTTCTTATTACCTATATTCACTTAGGTAACAGAAAATACTACCAAAGTCGAAATTGTTAACAGATCGTGCATTTCGAAATGTTTGATCGTGCCTTGAAATCGATGTTTTTCGTTCTTCGATAACTATCGAGAATATGTGCGAATTACACTACAATTTTTTTCATCTTATAAATCGATATAAAAAAATAAATATAAATAGTGTAATTTTCGGAAAATTTGTACAATCATACTTGTGAAATATTTTCTATTCTTGATCTATAATTTTATTATAGTTAATAAAATGAAGTTACGTACTGCACAAAATTTTATTTTATAAAACATTTTCTACACAATTTTTATTTTATTAAATAAAATTTTCTTTTTTTTTTCATAACTTTTTATATATTAAAAAATATACAATAAGTACATTATTTTTAATTTCTTAGTTAAAAGTTCAAAATACCCGTTTTTATTAAAAATATATAAATAATAATGGAAAACAATGAATATATTTAAAACACAACATTTTTTTTAAAATTTAATTTTCAATAATTTACTCATACGATTTAATACGAAATTCGTAATAATTTTAATTTAAAAAACGTTAGCAAAAAGAATATAATGTATTTGAAGTTAATTTTATTCCTATTTTTTATAAGCGTATATTTGAAAAAAAAATAGGATAAAAAGTATAGTTACGAATTGTATCGTACTTTACACAAAGTACGAAGTATTTTCCGCTTATTTTATTTTAACTAAAATTTAAGGCGTATCGTGATTTTGCATGCGTAGTAAATTTTAGGATTAATAAGTATATATTTTTTTAAAATTACTTAAAACAAAATAAAAATTATAGGTTTATATTATTGTTATTTTTTTCTGATTTATTTCAACAGTGTGAAATATTTTTAAATCGTTTTTTACTTTATGAATATTTTTCAAATATCATGTTTATATATATTTTTTTATTGTAAATTTAAATATAAAAAATATTAGATATTTGTTTTTATAAAATACGCGAAAAGAAACGAAAAACTAACTGTCCTTATTTCATCAGAAGGAAAATTTCGTTTCTGTCATGGCATAATATACCATATTTCATTTCAATAGAAAAAAAGGAAGTTAGAATTTATTTTATTTTTTTATATATATTTATAAGTAATATTATAGCGATATTTATTTAAATTATATTTTTATAAGCAGTATTACAATGCGTATTTTTTTTTCTAAGAAAAAAAGAAATTCCTCATCCGTATATTAGTCGTCTGAAACAGTCGTGCGAATCTTAATGATAGAAATGGATTATTTTTAATTAATATCGTCTAGCATAATAAAATCGCGAATAGTAATTATGTATATATAATAATAATAATAATAATAATAATAATAATAGTAATAGTAATAACAATCGTATTTTAATGTTTGAAAGGCGGTGTCAAAACAGTTCATAAATAATAAAAACGCAACAGTAGTTGTTTGTAGTTGTGTAGTGCCGGATGAATGGGGCCCCGAAGAGTGTAGCGAGTGAACGCATAAAAGCCGCCCCGTTAACACTAAATAAATCGTAAAATCATTGCTGGCACTGGCCTCTGAAGAGAGGGAAGAATATATAAAAAAATCATATTGGATAGAGTGAGAGACACGTAACGAATGCGAGAAGGCATCCCCGGGAACAGGTAGCCGATAAACCATTGAAACCAGTTAAATAAACATTATTACAAAAGTGTAAGTTGGCGCCTGTTTATTATTATAACGACGAGGGAAAAGGGGAAAAACAATCATTAGGTGTTTATTAGCGCCAGTTGGTTTGCGCCGGAAAAACGACGTCGACGATTGCCCGTTTGTGTGTTTGTTTATTTCGCAAATATTACCGCCGCTGGTCGTTCACTGAAACATATACAATATATATATATATATATATATATATATATATATATATATATATATATATATATATATATTTCTATGACATAAACCTGAAATAATAATAAAATATAAATAAATTTTATTCAGAGTTCGACATATATAACATATTCTCATTATTCGACATCTTTGATAATTTAATACAGCGGTTAGTATATTTGATAAATATATAATAAGTATTATTATTAAATTTATGCGTTTAAAATGAAGTTAGAACTTTTGAAGATTAAAAATGAACACGTTCAACGAAATATTGCATATAAATCGCGGTTGAAACAAAAAAAAAATGGAGAGAATCTTCGTATATCGCAATACACGACTTAAATTACTTTTATCTTTATTTAATTAAAATATATTATTCCGAAATAAAATTAGCACAACCCGCGGGTTAAATGTAGATTAGTTAATAATTATCGTGCGAATTTTTTGTACACATTACCATATTTAACAAAGAAACATATATTTTTAATTTATCACTATTATTTATTTAGTATAAAATTAAAATAACATATTTTCTTATTTGTCTTTGTAGTAATTTCTTATTGGAATTTAATGGTCATATAACTTTTTTTTTATTGGAAGATCGACATCCGGTTGTTACTTTGATACAACATGTATTATTCGAATCCATATATTTTTTTTTATATTTTTTTTATTTATATATTAAATATAACTTTCATTGACAAACTCAGTTTTTAGCAATAAATAAGCTCATATATCTGAGGCCGTAAAATTATTTAGATAACGGCTACCGATTAAGATTTTTTTTTGGTTTTAACGATCCAATATATATTTTTTATTTCATTTTATGAAAGATCTAGTTCGTCTGCATGTCGAAGAACGCTTGTAAATTTAAAATGTCATCCGTTGCGTTATTAATTAGAAAAGTCGTATAAATAACTGTGAAATGCTAATTTTTCGTGTATCACATCACGATTTTCAAACGCGTCAATAAATAAAATAAAATTTATCTATAGAATTGTAAATGCATTTAGATGATTGTTTTATTGATTTATGTCTCATTTACTTTTTTTTGGAATTTGATAAAAAAATATGACAATAAAATTTTATTAAGAAAAAATTATAATATTTTCAGCATAATTAATTAAATTTGTATTTGTAATAATTAAATTATATTTATTAATTTTTGTATACTTTATTATATGTTAATTATATTTTTGTATGTATAAATTAGAGATAAGAATGAATTGCAATTGGAATTTATTATTTTATACAGATTAATTGTTGACTTGTTTTCTAAATATTTCTAATGATAAAATATAATTGCAATTAATAATATAGTGTAAATAATATATAATTTTCTTTTTTTTAAATCACAATAAGAATACACACATATATTGATTAAAATCTAATTAGAATTTATATTAAACGTTATCGAAGTGAACTTTTTAAGGTTAATAAAAATTGCGAAATATATTTTATTATAACGATATAAACGTGACGTGTTTACACTAAAATGTGATTTAGACTCGTCGTTGCACACGGTGTTAAGTGGCTCTTAAAGAGTTAAATTATTATATTCTACTCGTATAAATTTCGCTCGTCTACTTTGTAAGAGTAAAACGCGTGGCAATTGACTGACTTTATTACATACACGTCACTCACATTGGCCGGTTGACACTGGACATACGTATTTATTTATTTACCTATTATTTTTAAATATAATCTATGTATGATATATATATATATATATATATATATATATATATATATATATATATATATATATTGTGCGAGCAAATTATTACGTGCGAAAACGATCGCGGTACCCCGTTATTTTTCTTTCTTTTTTTTTTGTCGTTGTTGTGATTCTTATAAATGTCAAAAAAATCGTTACGAACACAAAAAACGGCACGAAAGGTCGCCGTATAAAATATACTCAGGTATGCAAAGCCCGCACTTTTGCGACGGTCAATCCAAATTTGTTAAGAGACCCATTCCATGCTAATTTCGACAAAACGAAGAGTTAAACTTTCGTTTTCAATATCGTTTTCGATAATAAAACGCTTTCAACGCCCGATACTCGCACGCATTTCATTTTGTTTTTTCATCGCTTTTATTATTTATAATATATTATTATTATACGTAACATTTTATATTTTTGTTATACTTTATAATTTATATACGCCGATACGCTAAAATTTGCAATATTTTGAATCAAAAAAAAAAAATTTTTTTTTTTGTTTATAGACGTTCATGATATTTTAATTGATGTTAAAGTGAAAAGCTTTGTTTTAATTAGTGCGATTCAAGAGGGTTACATTCTTTGTATTTAACGTCAATTATATCCTATTGACGTCTATAATCTTAAAAAAAATTATTGTGATTGATATTAGAAAAATTATATTTTTTAACATATTATAAAAATATGAAGAATTTTTTATTAAATATTTATACATAATATTATAATATAAATATTTTATATTTAATTAGATTTTACAAATATTGAAAAAATTAATATTACATTGTATTGATATTATGTTCATATATATAAGTGAAAATTTAAAATTTTTATACTATTTAACATTATATAAAAATAGCTAAATTTTTATACCAGTTATTTTTAAATATTAATTATATACAATTTTTTTTTTCTCATTTAATTTTTATTATATATATTCAGTTATAAACTATTTTAATTATTTCGTCGCGCAAATAGAAATAGCAGAAACGTTCCAATAATTCAAATTCCGCTTGGAATCAGTTCAACAATGTACCTGTTAGATTCTAGTACGATAGACATAATCCTGTATGAACATCAGATTTCGGTTTATTAGAATCGCATCGTCCCTTTTTTTTCCGAGGTCGCTTTCACCCTCGTTTGGGTCTTTTGTAAAAAGGGTAGTTTTTTTTCCACTAGTCGGTCCGCGTATTTCTACTGCTGCTACTTGTCGCTAGAGAGCATACCTAACATTACTAATCGATATATTATTATTTTTATATTATTTTATTTTAATTTTATATTTCCATATAAAAGCGAAAAAAAAATCGTGCCGATTTTTAATTAGTTTTTAAAAATTCGCCGTTCAGATACGAAAGATTTATTATTTTATAATTATACGTTTTTATTTCGAACGCAGTCTCTCTCTCTCTCTCTTTCACTCTAAGCGCGCGTGCATATAATGTAATTTTGCGAATTATTTTTTTTTCGGTACGCAATAATAATTACCTGTACTGTTAATTTTTTTTTCACGTACGCTATGCTTAATTAACGTTTTTCGGTGTGTGAATAGTTTTATCGCATGACCTACAAATGTCATACTGATCTATTCAATGTCTAAAATGCCATTTAAACGTCACTCTCGTTCACCGATTCGGTTTCGTTTTCGTTTCGTCATTTCTCCGTTATTTTATCCGTGTTATCGGCAATTTATTCAGAAATTATAAAAAAATAATAATCGCCCTATAAATAATAAATTCTAGTTATAAGTAATTTTCGAGGGTTATTATTATTATTATTAATTGAGATAAAATGTTTGATATTATTATTATAATTATTAGTAGATTCATACAAATAGTTCTAATAAATTGTAATATTATATATGAAATTTATTTCAATAATTTAATTATTATTTTTATATATAATAATTTAATTTTATATAAAATAAAAAATATATACATTTAATTTAAATAATATTCTCAATTCTAATCACTATAAAATTTATATTTTATTATAAGAAATATCAAAAACACGTTTTGCGGTATGCCAATAATATATAGTATATTAGTAAAGAATTAAGAAATAATAGAAATGCGGTAGTGATCATTTATTTTTTTTTTCAATCTTTAATTTTGATTTAGTTGACATTGTTAAATTGTCGAAACGAGAAAAATCTGATTTATGGTTATTTTGTTTTAATTTATGTGACCTCCCTTTCTCTTTCTCTCTCTTTTTTTGTTTTGATATCGACTAGATAAATATCGAATTCATATTTTTGCGCTATTAACAATTCGAACACGTAAAACTGATTCGATTTTGCGATCCGTTATTTATGATGGCCTCCTCGCGCCGCGGTGTTTCTCAAACCGTAACAGGCAAATTTTTAATAAAAAAAAAGATTAATTAAATATGTATAATATTCTCATATTACAATATATAATTATCGAGCGTTGTTTATGACTATTTATAAACAATTTTTTTCGACATAATTTTTATAATAACGTATTACAAATTTTCAAGCTTAATTTTTTTTCTAACATAAATAAAATTGTATTCATTAGAACGTATAAATAATATATTATTTTATGTGTTTTTAAATTGTTAAAAAATATAAATTTATGTTTATTTTATCAGTAACTATTTCCATGTAAGATTAATTATTTTATATTATTAAAAAAATATATTTTGCTAACCACCGTTCAAATTAATTAATTTTATATTTTTATGTACATAAATTAAAATTATATTTTTTATTAAAAATATTTTATATTTAAATAAATTCCACAAATTTGTTAAAATAAATTAAAACATATTAACGTTTGAGAGTTGTACAAGAATTTTAGTTTGTAACAGGCAAGTTTTATTTATTATACATAAGGACATCTACAGGGATGCTCGCAAAGTACACTAATATTTTATATAATTCAAAATTAAAAAATGAATTTAAGCCGTTTATTAAACGTATTAATTTATTATTTTTATTAATTAAATTTTTCGCATTTCAATTTTATTTTTATTTATCTAATATATATTTATATAGTGAAACCTGCCGAATTATTCAACGGTTTATAATTTATATTTTCAACGAATTATTTTTATCATATATGATCTGAATATTTTAATACGTTAATTATTTTGAGCGACGAAGGTCTTCAAAAATTATAATTTTTTTTATGTATAAATTAATATATAAAACACTGGCGTCCAACAAATTTTTACAAGTACATACTGAATTTGTATAAGTTTAATCATTATACTTACGTCCTTGTTGTTAGACGATATATTTATTTACAAAATTTTCAATATACGTTACCATATAATTATCATTATATGTGTGAGCGGCTTTTTTTTTAATTTTAATTTTTTTTTTGTTCTATTTAGAATCGATTCCGAGTCAACCATGATATCTGAAAGAGAAAAAAAAATGAAAGAAAATAAAATCAATTTTGCCAACGATTTCTCATCGCACAATAAATCTCCAACTGTTCGCTACGACCATTCAAGCGGTCATACTTGTCGATAGCTCCGCGTGTGGTCTTATGGTATATATTTTATACCAAAGTCCACGTACAGAGAGCGTAATAGCGAATTGACGCATTTGAATAATGTACTTTTTACTTGCGTCCTAATTAATTACTTATCCTCGTTTATCTTGTCCGTGTTTCATCTGTAAAAAAAAAAAATATTTCAATAAATATATAAATTTGTTGTATGATATAATAGAGAAAAATCAATGCGGAACACACGAAAAAAAAAAGAGTTTTAGATATAAACAATTTGGATGGGCAAGTTCATTCGAATGCCAAGTATACGTGATTTACGTCAAACTTTTCGGTATCCATTTTAGCATACGAAATGAATGAGTCATCAGTATGTAATTTGATTGAGAAAAAAATACGATACAAATTCAATTTTCATTCATTTATAAATCATGAAAGACATGTTGTGATAATTTTACATGATATATGTGTATGTTTATATTAAAAAAAATACTATTTTAATTAAACTAGATTCATATTTAAAATAAATATTAAAAAGATTTGTTTTTATATATATATAATTTAAATTTTAAAATTTATTTTTAATTATATTTATTAAGATTTTTATTGCAGATATTTGATTATATATTTGACAATCATATTTTATTAAAAAAAATGAAAAAAAAAATAATATAGCGTAGAATAAAAATTGATATTTTTATTAAAATTATAAAAAAAATATTTATTAGTACGCAATGTTGGATTATTATCTTATTACATATTATATACGGTAGAAAAAGAAAATTAAAAATATTGAAACTAGTGCACACCGCCTTGTATTTTTTCTTCATTTTCAATTATAATGTACAGTCAACACTGTATACGCGTATGTGTGCGTTATAATTGAATGCCAAATTAGAGACAACCGGATATATCGTAATTATTTTCTTTTTTTGGTCGACAAACGACACACGGAGGCGGTCAATTCAAATTAGAAAGAAATTAGCTACGTTGCTTCAAACAGAAACATTCACTTTATACCGTAAAGAATGATCAAAAATAAAATAAAAAAAAGAGGAATAATATATCGCTAGGAAACGGACTACGGCTATATTTTATATATTCGTAACGAAACATGAATATTAACTAACACCGAATCTACATAGATAACAAAATTGTAATTTGTACTTTTTTGTATTTGTCAGATGTTTCCTTTTTTAATAGTAGATAATCTTTAATATATTTTTAAGTGTTAATATATTTTTATATAGCTGATTTTGTCTATTTTATTTAACTAAAAAAAAAAATTAATATAATAACATTTACATTCATTCATTGTTTTATATGTTTATATATTGATTCAAGAGTGGGCGCTTAACGGTAATAGGTGTTATATTTTTAAATTTTCTCGTTTTTTTTTTAATTGTTTGCATTTCGGCGTAATTTTAAATGTGGATTCATTGGCAAATAAACTAATCCCTAATAAAAGTTTCATTATCCGCCGTGTAATTCATTCACTTTACGATTATTTTTTTTATTATATGTGAGTCAGATATTATATTAATACTTAACTATTCGAAAGAGAGAGAGAGATATCGCGTGAATAATTCTCAACGTTTTGAAATACAAAAATGAATTTAAATATATAAATATATACGTAAAAAAATTAAATATTATTTTTTTAGAATTCACGAGTGGGTTGCCAAATTATATTGTTTCGTTGCATACGAAAACCGGAATATGTATATATATCGACTGAATATATATATATATATATATATATATATATATATATATATATATATATATATATATATTAATTAACTTGCACGAATGGGATCGGCGTCTGAAATAATTTAGGATTTATTATTGATATAATGCCGATTTTTATAATATGTTTGAAGCGCGTTTGTTTGAAAACTGAAAACCGTGTTTCTCGCGCAAATATTTATAAAGGGAGAGTTTGTTGACGCTAGTGCTTTCAACCAGTATGTTATTACTTCATACAAAGTCAACAAACCTAAAACTGTGTCTTGGATTTAACGCACTAAGTCTCCATCTAAAATGTCTAATTTATGTTTGCATTAGTCAATTTACGATTTTACTGGTTCATTAGAATTATTTAACCGGACAATATTTAGAGTTTGCGTGATATTTATTAAAATGCCTACATTAAAATAAAGACCGTTAATAAAACATATTTTAATATTATATTTGATGGATAGTTTCGGTTGTTTTTTTTTTCAATTTGTTACAAAATATTTTGTAATATTATATCAGTATAAATATATAATTATATACCTACATACGGGTATCGAAATGGGTATGTATAATAAGAGTATGTAAAATAAATTCGGAGAATGAAAAGTCGGATTCGATTAAATCGCACCGTTGTTCTATGCAATTTTTTGACCTGTGGCGATATTATTAAATTTCAACGAACACATAGTGGAGATAAAAAAATTTATATACTGTATATATCTAGAAAAAAAAAGTCGTAGAAGCACGACTTATTGAATACGTATAGATTTCCATAGTCAGAACACTAGTTTCAAGATAAAACGGCCTGAAGCGATATCGCCGAGCAATTTTGGAATGGTTCTTCTTTTTTTTTTGTTCTTTATAAAAATTATAGTTGTATTACACGTTACACGTTAAATTTGAATTAGGCTAGTGCATGTAGTGTAGCTTTCAACTGGTCGAGAATCTCGTTTAAACCATGTTCACCATACCTTCTCAACATTTTCGCCATCGGGCCGTACGTGATGATCGAAAATAGATAATGTTTAATACGTATTTGAAAAAAAAAAACGAGAATTACGTGTGGGAAATCTAGGTGCTCCAGAGTTAGCAACACCAGTTAATATATTGTATTTTTTATGTAGCTTTATACCTACATCTTTTTTTCAAAAATAATATATTTATAAAAAAAATTCGAACAGACCTCTTATATATTAATTAAAATGAAAAAAATAGTTAAAATTCTATTTTATATATTTTAGTACTTTTTATATAGAATGTTTTTTTTTTAAATTATAATTTATATTCTAACGATTTTTAATATACGTTTATATTATTTATGAAACCCTAGAAGGATTACATAAAATATATATCAGTATATGATAATTCTTCGTACTTTTCGAGCAAATTTATTTGTAAATTGGACACAGTTATTATGTAATTAACAAAATTTGAAGTGGGAAGAATTTTTATTATTTACACCTACATTTACAATCGACATGAGTGAAGCGCTTAAATCATACCGGACCCGTTTAAAACAATTTACGCGTTTAAAAATACGTGATACATAATAAATTATTTAAAATACGCAACTGTATATATATATATATATATATATATATATATATATATATATATATATATATATATATATATATATATATATATATATATGTTATGCGTATGTATATATGTATGTACATGAGAAAAAAATAATAAAAAATATGGAAACAATCCGTATCGGGAGAAATGCGTTGTTAAAGACCAAAGAGTAAATTACCTATCATCAATAAAGGTAAGTTGGTAGTTAAATACGAGCGTCGAAATACCAGTTTCCTCGACGATTTATAAAAGAAAATTGAAATATAATAATGCGCTTTATCGCGTGGGCGGGGGGGGGTTCGGGGGGAGGTTTTTATGTGATATTTTATGGGCTTATAAATATTTACCCGCGCAAAAATTTGTCCGCAAAACTAATTAACTGTTGATATGTGGTTCGCTTACCGATTTTACAGATAACCTTTAGTTTATGATCAGTCGTTTCGAACACCTTTCAGTAACTCGCCTGATGTGTTCATCAGTGTGTAATATTTTATATTGAAAAAAAAATGGATGAAAATAAAAGATGCATATATGCAAATTTAATTTCTTATTTTATTTGATAATTGCACGCTCGACCGAAACAAATTGTTGATTTATATTTATGCCGATAAATATATTTTTAGTTAAATCAAATTGAAAAAAGGACTGCAATGATCGTGAAGTTGATGTTTTAAATAAAATGGAATTTGATTCCAATTCAAAGTATTAATAATATTTATTGGTATACGTGTAAAAAGACACATCATCTATAAAATATTTTAGTAAAAAAAAAAGATGAATGATAAGTTATTGGTGAATTGATTAAATTGTATTTCATAAAAAAATATAATGTAGATATTCTTAGAAATTTTATATTAAAATAGTCTAATATTTTTTTTTATTAAAAATATGATATCCATTATTATAAAAATGTAATAAATATATATTTTAATGTAAATATATCTATACATAAATTATTATATGTTGTTTTATCGTTGTAATTTTAATTTTATTTCATATAATATTTTTTTAGTTAGTCTTATATGTGAACCTAATATAGGTACATATATTTTAAAGGGAAAATTTTCGTTCAAAAGTGTGGTGTTCATGGCCATTCCAACAATTAGTTTCACATATATAATTTCGTTGATACAGATCTTTGTAGCGTTAATTTCAATTTCGATTTTTAGGTTCAATTTGCATTCGTAGTCACGTAAAGAAACTTCGAAATAATAATATTAATAATCGAAGCCAGTCCCTCTTTTTCGTCATTGTCAAATAAAAATTATACAAAGTGAAAAAAAATATCTTTGAATAACAACAAAAATAAATAAAAAGTATTTAATAATGCGGTGTTTGTCGAGTACATCGTACACAATAAATTCTATTCGCATCCGTTTACTGCACGTGGCAAAAAGAACGAACTATGACCATGCGTTTAGCGAAAAAAAAATCGATTTTTTTTATAATCATATCTTTGAATCGATTTAACATACAATCGTTTTACGCGAATATGAATTAGGGAAAAATCGAAAAAAAAAATGAATGGTAAAAAAATTAGAAAAATCAAAACCAACCTGTCATTACGTATTTGTACGACGGCGACGTGCAATTATTCACCCGCATCATTAGAATACAGTAAAACTTCGAATAAGTACAGCTTTTAAAGTTGTTATTATCGCCAGTGTGCTGCGGTACGAGATTAACTCGAGTTTAACTTCTTGACTGTTGAATTTATTCTACGTCTTTCAAACGAGATATACGTATAATAGTTTATTTGAAATAAATCATACTTCAAATAAACTATTAAAATAAACGGATAAATTTTAAAGTAATATATTTTATTATTATTATTTTTTTTGTTTTTAAATATTGATAATAGTAAATGTATTGAGATATATGTACTTTGTCACGTATATAATTTTTCAACGTCATAAAAAGCTATAAATGGTGTTGCGTTATTCGTTTATTGCTCTGAAATAAACCAATTTGTCTAACCAAATTAAAAAAAAATTAAATAGATAAATAAACAATTTCGTGTATTGGCAATTTGAGACTTTGCACAAATAGTTATTTTATATAACCGCCGCGGTAATATATATAATTATGTCAAGCAAATCGTCGATAATGTTTCTCCTTTGATAATTGTCCCCAATATATTGTGATAATGTTTTATTTTATGTACACGTATTTATTTTATAGCGTAATTATAAGTGGTGGCAAAATATAAACTGGTTTATGCATATTTTTTAACGTTAAGTGGCAATTATTTTTTTTCTTAATATCATCTTACGTATATATATAAATATATATATATAGTAAAAATCATTTTATTTTTAATTAAATACATTTTAATAGATTGATATATAATTTTAATATGTATATATATATATTTACCATTTTATTTGTTATTTTTAATATAATATTATATAATAAAATTGAATGGTTTTTAAAACGTTCGATATGCTATATATATATATATATATATATATATAAATTGTACATAAATTTAATTAAAAAAGAAGTGACCCAATAAAATGATGGATGCCCCACTAATACGTCACGACGCCTAATATATCATACGTGTAGGGGAGAAGCGGGGCGGTGATGTAGGAGGGCGGGGAGGGGAGACGAGGAGAGCCGATCGGAGCGGGTCCGACCCAATTAGTCATCTTTTTCACACGCGCGCACGTCATATGTTGCCGTCTCGCTCGCACCCATCTCTACACGTTCCCGTTGAACAAAATAAAAAAAAACGCGGCATGCCCCCCTCGTGGTCCCCCCTCCGCGCTCCCCTCGACCCGCGTAGCCCGTAGTTATTCACCAATTTTAATGGCCGCGAGATCAGCTGTTACCGAATATTATCCTATCGTAGTTCAGGAGGCCAAGTGTCGTTTTTTTTTCCTACGGTTCCGTCTTCATATGTGAACCTGTACACGTTCGACATTGCGCGCGCGCAACACGAATAAATTTTGCATGTTTATTATTTGTTTTATGTAATTTTCTTTTTGTTTATTTTTGTTCTTGTGCGGCGAAAATGCGTCGATTGAATTTTTGTTGTGTTGTTTATTAGTCGGTCGGTCGTTTTAAAATTAGTAATGAGCGTAAATTATCAATTAATATTTAGATATTTGTTATGTATTTATTTTAAGCATATAATTTAAAAAAGTAAATAAATTAGGTATAATACCATTGATTAATTTTAAAATTGTCGTTTCAATTTTATGTAATATTGAATTGTTATTATGAGGCTTGAAAAAGAAGTTTTAGAATTAAATAAGATAATTATGCAAATCTTTTAGTTTTTAATACATATCTAGATAAAATTAAAAAATATTATTGTTAGATAATACAAGTCATATAAATATTCTTTTTAATTTAAACTTTTTAAATTTTCATTTTCAATTAATAAAAATCTTACATTTTAACGTAAAAAAAATATATCTCATATTTGAAAAATAAAATAAGATTATATTGTTAAGATGTTTTATTGCTAATAATTGATATAATAATAAATGATTTAATAAAATTATATACATTTTATTTTAATAATTTTTGTCAATGTTGATAATATAGGTTTTGGATGGAATCCAAATATAATTAAATAATAATTAAAAAAAAAACTTTTGCATTTTAATATATAAATTAATCTCTAATTATAAATATAAAATAATCTTTGTTAATTATTTTTAATATAATATTAAATAAAAATAAATTTAATTAGTATTTTTTTTAATAATATGAACGTAAACACGAGTTATATGTTATCATAATGGCCTCTCCATTGATAAACGCGGCAACGACAGTGTCAAGGCGGTCGTTTGACTTAATTTTAATTGATTATCGTTCTCGTTTGATTTATTAATTATTTATTGGCGTGATTTTGTCTTAATTATATAATTATTTCCGTCGATAATTATACATTGCGAAAATTAATTGTGACACAAAGTTTTCACTGTATATAATATTTATAACAATTGTTATTAATTATATACGTTCAATATAATAAATTGAAAAAAAAAATAGAGAAGCGGTCTTAAATCGTTATCTCTTCATCGGAAGGTTCTACATTTTTTTTCTTCTTTTTAACGAAAGATATATTACGGGATAAAATAGGTCGCAGCTATTTTCTTATCATATTAATTTAAAAGATGAATAAAAAAAAATCGGATAAAATGCTAACATCGAGACCTTTTACGTTATTATTATGTTTGCAA
Source organism: Leptonema lineaticorne (assembly GCA_024500535.1). Classification (NCBI taxonomy): domain Eukaryota; kingdom Metazoa; phylum Arthropoda; class Insecta; order Trichoptera; family Hydropsychidae; genus Leptonema; species Leptonema lineaticorne. Next base: position 10,652,353 of record JANIJI010000004.1, on the reverse strand, counting down.
AATATCAGGGTCGTAAAACGTTTTGAAATTTTTCAACAATCACTTTTTTTTCTACCTTCGAATAGTAAAGTTGTTTATTTTTTAATATATATATATATATATATATATATATATATATATATATATATATATATATATATATATATATATATATATATATATCATTCATTTCAAATATGGCCGTTACAGTAAAATATTAACGTTAATCGAGTCGTGGAAATTTATTGGACGTATCACTCGTTAAATTCTATCGTTAATCTCGACCGGTGGACTACCGGTGTTACGTTCGCGCAATGTGAATGCAAACGGAACAGTTTGAGAATCGTCGCTTTAATCTCTCGAGGGCTACGTACTTTGTTACAACACCGTGACGATACAAATTAACGTACATAAGTGCATGCGACCTGATAAAATTATTTAGATATTGTAAAAAAAAGCGATAGCTCTATCATAGCTGCGGTTTGTATAAAAAAAAAGACTGGAACAAATTTATAATGTAATATAATAATGTGCAGTTGAGAACTACGACCGACACATGCAAACACAAACACACGCACAAGATTGATTTATATATATATATATATATATATATATATATATAACATATTTCAATACGTACACACATATATTTTATTTTCATACAAGTCGTGCCCGTTATTAAATTTTTGAATATCGATCTTATAATTTGTCCTAGATTTTTATTTTTTGATTTATTTTTTTTACAGTTTGAGAAACGCTTAACGAACACGATTAACCGGTCGACATTTTAGTCATATCGACGATTATGTTCGATTTCGATCAGTAGAATTCGTAAGGGTACACGATTAAATCTCATTTAATTTGATGTTTTATATACGGCTATAATGTGTATAAAAAGTCCTTGATTTGTATTTAGAAAATTTACGGGAAAAAGGCGAAATCGCTATTTCTCAATCCGTTCGAAGTAAATTCGATTTTTTTTTAATTTTATATTTTACACCATTTTTTTATATTAAAATATTTATATTGTTTTTCGTATGTATGAGATTATATTTAAAAATATATAATTAAACACGTCATTCGTGATTAATATTATAACTATGATTCCGATTATCAGAAATTTTCCTTGAGATTCCGTTGAAATCGTTAGCGTCGAATTTTAATTATAAATGATTAAATAAGTTGCAAAATACAAATTTATGAATTAATGCTGATTTTCTGATCAGAATTTTAATTAAGATGAACTGACTGTGTTTAGCTATATTCCGTTTTAAAGTAAAAATAATACAGTAAATTAGCAATATATAAAACTAAAAAGAAATCTAATTTAAAAATTAGGTATTTTGTATTTATTGGAATATATTTAATATATAAATGTGATTCGAGATGTTTATAAATACACTTGAAAATATGTATCTATATATAAACACTTATTAACGTAGGTGTTTAGCGATTTAGTTTACATATGCGAATGTACCGTCTTAGAAATAACTTTCAGTACAGATTGAAATTATTTGAATTCTTTTGCTAGTTACGCGCAATACCTACTCGTATTTACATACTAGTTTTAATTAAAATATACACTATCAAAATCTTGTTAAATTACTAGCGTAAAGAAAAATTTGATACATATTACATCATGTAATTATATATTTGGTTTAATTAAACTTAAAGCAGTTTCCGTATTCGTATGAACTTATTTTTTTTATAATTATACGTAATCTGTAAAATTACGCGATGTGGTTTCTTCGAATAAATGTTATTATATTTTTTTTTATTTTTTTTTACGTGACTATAATAATTGTAAGAAGATTATTTTTACGCATTTCCTTTTAAGATACACCTGTAATTTTTTTTTACAAAAGTCGTCAAATGTGACAAGTCATAAAAGAGAACAATATGTCGTGTAAAAATTCGCAGAAAAAAAGACAAATAACAATTTCTCTGCGGAAAACCGGGTTTTTAACAATTTGAAATATTGCACAATTTTTACCTGTGCGTCGGATAAAAAGATCTAAGACGCTCCACGATGAAGGTTAGACGAACAATGCTTTAGATGTATAAAAAAAAGATGAAAAGAAGATGTTTCTTTAATGATAATGTTCTCCTGAATTCATGGACGTCTCGAAGATGATTGGAAAGGTGGAAAAAAGAATGGGAGAAAAAAACCATCGGTTCACATAATGAAGAAACCGTTACGGCTTGACCATTTTTTTTTTCGGGGTGGTATTGTGGTCGCCATAACAAAAAAAATGATGGATAACCTATAGGATCGCTCAATAATAATAAAAATAATAACGATATAATTATGCATGGGGTTGGTTTTTTAGGACTATACCAGCATGATGCTATTTGAAATTATAGCCAACAGATATTCAGTTTCTCCCCTAGCGATGCGAGGGAAAGACGCTCATCGTTGCAACGTTCATCGCATTTCATCATTTAGTGATATATTTATTAATAATATTTCGATGAAGATGTGTGTTTTATCGATGTGACATCACGTGAAATCGTGATTTTGCACGTGCAACGCTTTTTTGAGTGTTCTCGTCTTGTTGCGTGTACAAACCCTTATTTCGAGCGATGGCAGATGCGTTCTTTTGTTAGGCCGCCATGATAGATTTGAACCATTTCGTATAGCGCGTGTGATGTTCTCAAACTGTGTTTTAATTTTAATTTTTAAAAAATAAATAAAAAGTGTTCTAAATTTGCGCGCGCGCGCGTGTGTGGGAGAGAGATTTACTCTATTGTAAATCATTACTATATAAACGTGTTAATTAAAGCTATACATATATAATACGATATACATTTCGTGTTTTTATTTACAAATTATACGCGATTAAAATAATTAGACGTCGGAGTTATTATATTTTAATATAATCATGAATATGTATATTCGTTTAATCGACGTATTAAATACGTTATTTTGATTTAATATTACAATCAATTACCCTTTTCAAGCACGGTAAAGAATTGTTGCATATTTTCTTTCATTATTTGCATTGAGTTATATTTATATAAATAAATATTGTTTATCTATTGGATGCATAATTATAAAGTTTATTGAAAATTTTTAGATAGATAAATGTGTATGGTATATTAACATAAAATTGAAATCGTTTAAAATATTTTTATACATCAAAGTATTCACAATATAATTATATAAATATCGTTTAAGGCTATAAAATATCGTGAAAGGTAGTTCAGATTCAATAATATATAATTTAAAATCTGCATAATCATAGTAAAATTGGACTGCAATGTATTTTATTGTATCGATTTTGTCAGTAAAATTCAGCAAAGGGTGAGCATGAAAAGTGCACGAAGAAAGAATTTACTGTAAATGCTACAAAATCGATATTAATTGGGGTAGTAGCATTTCGCGAACGATCAAAATAAAAGGCGACGTTCGGAATGACGTCTAGGTGAATTTTTACCATTATAGTTAGATACATTTGCATGTAATATATCAGTAAAATTGTATCCATAAATCGTCTTGTTTTGCCTAAAACGGAAGGGTAAAAGAACTTCCCTTGTTATGCGCGAAATATCAAATAAAGTTTCGGTCCTACTCAAACATTCATATATCACTGGAATTTTTAAATAATAGCGATAAAATATAAGCACAGCCTATTGCATACGTTGAATACGGAAACAATGTTATTTATTGCCCGATTTTTTCCTTTGTTTCGGCTATTTTCCCTAAGACCGTTTCAGTGTCCGCGAATACAAAGGTTACACCGAACGAACAATATTTATTTATTCCTTTATGTATTTCTTTTTTTTTATTATATATATATATATATATATATATATTTTTTTTTTTTTTTGGTTCCCCCGCATATTTATAATTTATACATCTTCTAATGTGCGTACGCGCGTATAGACATCACGCGCTCCTAACGGAAACAAGGATTTTATTATCGTTTCTCGAGGTCTTTTACCTTAGGAAATTTCGTCGAGTTGGCGAAAAAATTTCAAACGAGTTTATTATGACATTTTTTTTAATGTAGTCCGCCGCGACAATTTGTTACGGTTACTAAATAAATATAGTTTTATTTTAATACAAGATATAAAAACATTTAATTCATTTTAAAAAATAGTATTTTTTTATTTTAATAATAATGTTAAAAAAATATTATTCAATCATTAATATATATTTATATATATAATATGATGATGTATATTTTATGACTTAATTGTGATTAGAATCATATTAAAATTATAAATATATATATATATATATATATATATATATATATATATATATTTATAATTTTAATATGATTCTAATCACAATATATTTCGATTCAAATCGGAATTCTTATAGCGGTAAGTAAAAATAATCAATCGCGTATGGAAAAGTCGCACGGTTCGCGACAGGTGCGTTTTAAATTTTCAAATCTATTATACGAGGCAATAAAAAACGTATAAAAGTCTTGTAAAACAACCAATAACTATTGCTATGTCTGGGCACGTTTAGTTTGCCGTATGCATTACTAAGCGAGCTCGCAAAGAATCGCCGTTCGTGCTAAAACGGGCATTTTCACTAACAATCTTTCACTTATTTCCTTGCAGGGCTACCAACATATGGACAAAGTTCGAAAAACGAGTTTGCAACTATCTATGGAGCGTTTAATTTGATTCTTCTCGACCGCTCACTGCTCTCGATTTAATTTGCTATTCTTACATATTTTATTAGAAAGACATTTAAAGCTTAACACAGATGTGTACGAAAAAATTCGTCTAACAATTTTTTTTATTTAATATTGAATTTTATTTAATTTTTTTCTTCACGGTATTTTCAAATATTATAATATTGGTCTCTGGCCGTAGATAGAATACATCAATGTGCATAAATTGAAAAAAAAAACATTTATAAAAATTATTATGAATTATTTACTTACATATTATAAATACATTTTTCGTTAATTTCACGTTTCAACTTTTATTTTGTATTTATCTCATGAAATTATAATTTAATTAAAATTTGGAGAATATAGATAAATATTTCAATTATTTTTATTGAAATAATCGCAATTTGCTAAAATGTTTTCACAACATATTCAGATAAACAGATTCAGTGCGTACGCACTTTTTCGAAAAATGCTAGAATATAAATTTTTATCGTCGGTAGTAATTTAATTACGCGTTTAATGCGATCTATCTGGTGTTCGAATCTCTCGTAGCGAGTGTGCGAATGGCGAAGTTTAACATTTTATTACGGCCATATTATCCTCGTAATATCGTGCAAAGATCGTCTTGTCATATAATGTAAATTTCGCAGATAATCTCAATTGTTGCACATTACGGCGTAAATACAACGTAAATCAATATAGTGTAATTTACGCGCGATTTTGCACCATGAGCCGACTTATCCGGTTCGTATTTATTTATTTATTCACGTGACGCATTTTAATTGCGGCAAGTTCACGTATATATATATATATATATATATATATATATATCTGAATTATAAATCGTTAAAAATATAAAAGTATCGACGTTTTTACGCGTTCCACTTCTTTTCGTCGTCTCGTGTTTTTTTTTTCTCTTCATTCTTTCAATTTCGTTAGGTTGTAGCGAATCGTTTATTTATTTATTATTAACAACCGATTCGATAATTTACGCGCGTTAAGAATCTAACAGTTAGTCACAAATTTTAAAAATTTTAGTTCTTTTTTTTCTGTCCATAAAATATCGATTAAAGAAGCGAATGGCAAATTCGTACACGTAAATGTTTATATACGTTATAGGTAATATACATGATATTATAAATATATGGTATCGTTTTTTAATATAACGTAAATAAATATTTAATATAAAAATATCAGTAGTTGTCGAAATAATTTAAAGATTAAACTAATTATTATTTTTTTTAAATTATCATAATTTTGTAAAATAGCTCAATAATTAAAATTAATTAACATTGTAAATATTATTATAATATAAAGTGTTACGTAAAAATTATAATAAATATTTTTTGCACAATTTATTTTTTAATTAAATTAGTTTTTTTTTCGATTTATTTATTTAACCCATTTTTATGTTTATTTTATAGCTGCTGGTGCTTTTGCTGGTAAAAATATACATAGATATAATAATAAGTTATTAAAGAAAAGTCATACTGCCAGGTATGTTAATTATTTGTAATAATAATAAAAATCCCCAATTAATAAAAATACTTAAATAAACGAAGTATTAAAATAACGCGGAATTTTTAAAATAATTTATATGGACACGAGTATGTATACATTAATTTAAAATGTGAAATTTTACAATTTATCTGTAGTTGTAAATCTTGCATTTGCACCTATTTTATTTTGTTTATTAAAAAATATATGTTTTTCAACAAATTAGCCGCATTATGCAAATATTTTATATGAAGATTAAATTACAAAAATTGCCAGAAACACACGTATTTGTTTATGTACATAAATATCGGAGTTATTTCGTTATGTATTTTTATTGAAATTTTTACAAATGCGTTTCCGACTATCCGACGTAATTTATTGTATAATTAATTTTTGGTTTCGAATTTTATTTTTTTTCCTCCTCTACGTAGCGTTTAGTTACGGGCGACAATGCTTTGATCAAACCGCTTGTAAATTCGCTGAATTTTTTCATTCATTTCGTTTTCTATACGTATTTTTGATGCTTCAGGGTTATCGTGTGTCTATTTACAAATATTTAATTTGTTATATATAGATATTTTAAAATCGAAAAAATCCAAACATTTACATTTGAATTAAAATTTAAATCCTTCAAAGTTACGCTAATATTAATGATTAAATTATTTTCCTAAAAATAATGCAATGTGTTCCAGATTTTTTTAATAAATTAATTTTACATCATTTTTTGAAATATTAAAAAATAATACATTGGAATGAATCAATATAGGTATAATATAATATAACATGTATGAATTATTTTTTTTCCGATAAGTTTATATATATATTTTTTTTTCTAAATAATCGTATAGTTATATTAAAATTATTATTTAATTTTCTATATTTTTAATTCATCCAATTCGAATAATCTTCGTGATAATAATACCTCATTTCAAAATGGTTCATGCGATTTCGTAATACAGTAACTTTACACAAGATATGAGTTATAGGATATGTGTTAATGGTTTTCTGGGTCATTATATTCAACGTTGCATTGTTAAACGGTCATGAAGGACTCCTCGAACGCCCTTAGTATTATTACCGCATAAAATGCATCATGTACACATATATACATATACAACTGTGTTATTAAACTCCCCTATTCGAATTGAGGGACTTTATAACCTTTCGATTATAACGCGAAGAATTCATGAGCATTTTCAAAATAAATGTACCGTAAAATACGTCTTCTTTTTTCTCGTTTTTTTTTCCACTCGATCGGTATATTCTTTATTTATTTTTTTTCCGCTAACGATATATGATTAGTTGTCTTCTACGAGGTAGGAGCTGTAATGTTATGTTTGCGACGTATGATTGCACGAATCCTTTTTCGATACAATTATATAGATAGCAAAATTGTATATCCGAGTATGGCTGAACACTGATCATACATATAAAATATATGTGAGAGAAATTATTGAAGGTTCGTTACGATTTGTTTAAATCGTCAATATTATATTATAAACTTTATAGGGATTCTCGAATTGCGATTATAATATTTTACATTATATGTGTGTGAAAAATTACAGTTTCAAAACGATTATTATGTGTCTTTTGATATCGCATGATATAAAAATGTGTATATTTTTATAATAAATAAATTATAAAAAAATGTATATTCATTATGATATGTTGAACAAATACTAGAAAGGTTTATTCATTGTAGTTAATTAAAACTATTATTTATGTACAATAAATTATTATTACGGTGAATTATTCCACATTTAAATTTAAATGTAGTTTATTGTTTCCTGTTATAAATATTTTTTATTGATTTTAAATATAAAATATATAAATTTTAGACATAATTTATATATAATATTAATAAGATATTGAATTTTGGACATATAATGATTAAAATAATTTTATTTACAAATATTATAGAATTTTTTTGTGTTGTCATAGATGTGAAATAGAAGTCAAAGTGCTGAAATGACAATGAAAAAGAACGATTCGTATCGATCAAATTTTCAGCGGGGGCTGAAACGAATTGAATTCGTAAAGTGGTATACGAGTTGACAATATTCCCCAACGGGTCGGACAATATATCATCAAATAAATGTTTGTTTTCAATTCGTCTCTTTCCGCTGCTTTATATATGTGTACATATATAATTTCATATACACACCATCTTAAAATATATATATATATGTACGTAGATATTGTAGGTTTTTCACTGTAAAATCATACATAAAATGTAGTCTAAAACGATGTTGACATCGCATACACATTGTCGCCATTAAAGTGCATTTATATCGTTGGCTCGATCTTGCAACTGCAGAATGAGAAGACTGGAAAGCAAAAATTAATTAATATTCTCTCTTCGTATGTTTGGATAGTTTGTAAAGTGTTGTTAAGTTTATATTTGACCGTTCGTACGATATTAGCTATTTTCTTATCTATCGAAAAACTGCACAACATTCGCCATATTTTCATAAATGCATTTAAGATAATTTATTTTGAAAATATTACAGATTTTTTATACAATGAAACAAAATAAATATAGGAATTATTTTGTCCATAGGAATTTTCAATTATATTTTCATTTCTTGTTTTTATATTCCAATTTTTGATTCGGTTAGCAGGTATCTTTGTGGTATCTTTCCACCTCTCTTCCCAGATTTGGAAATCCGTAATAGAGTCAGTACGCAATGTACTCGGCACCGTACAAATTCAAATATCATCTCGTTCGTGTTATTTACGGCCGGACGCCATTAATGTCATACACCTAACCGAATATACTATATAAATTAATTTATGTAGATATTTTTTTTTATCTTTTACACCCGCCACGTCCCCATTCCCTTTTGCGCGTCCTTTGACCAGAAAAAAAAGAAGGATATTCTCCATTCTGTCGTACCGTCGTCCTTCCGCTTGGTTTAATTACCAAGATTCTCTCTGTGTAATTATTCAAATGCGTCGACTGTAGACCCCCTTAGCCCTAATAAATCTACGTCCGAATTTTCGGTAAAATATAAAATTTACTTCTATCGTAATTAAGCCGAGCAATTTAAGCGTCATGGTCAGATCTTTTTTCCGTCTCTTTTCCTTCATTTTTCTTTATCTTTCTTCTTAATATGTTTGCGGATTATTTTGGATACGTATATATTATATAATCAATTTATGAGCTGTATTTATTATATATAAAATTGTATATTTTTTAAATATTTAATGAATTTTTATGCTTTATAGTTTTATATGATATATTTAGTTTTAAAAAAAAATATATTAAAACGTTTTTAATATTACGTATTTTTATGTATATGAATTAGATTAATTATATAACGTTACTAAATTCTTGAAGTCTACCGATTCCAGTTCGATTTATGAATATTAAAGATTTCATATTGAAATTCGTAAAATTTTTTATGATTCAATTTTATTCAAATCAAGTTTAGAGAGTTTTTTTTATTGCGTCTACTGGAAAAATACAAAATATTTTTATCGCGTTACATTAATTACTGTTTCCATGGAAAGTTATATGACTAGTTTTTTTTTGATATTGCATTTTATTATCATAAGCGCTTAAGTATTTAAAAATTATGAAATATTTCTATAATTAAGAAAATTATAGCTTTTTAAATGTAATATTTTGATTTTAAGATGTTCATTAACTCATGAACTTAAATTACTTTTACTGTCGATTGATGCTATCGATTTTTTAATTTGATAATTATGAGAATCAATCGTTATTTTAGTGACGTAAAATGATAATGGCGGTTATAAAAATATTATTTGTTAAATTTCAATATATTTGTACATATTCCGTTTCAAATTTATATTTGTTTTGAATAAGTATTCATAATTTTATATAAGATTTAATTTAATTATTATTTAAAACTTGCGTTATATTTAAATACTTTTCCGCAAAGAATTTTATTTAAATTCAAAGTAAAATTAGATTTTTATATAAAAAAAAATAGTGCAGGTTTAAAGTAGACTTATTATTGATTTCATATTATTGTTGGAAAATAGAAAAAATGTTTAAAATAATATTTTGTTTTGAAGATAACATGAATTTTTCGTGCATATTCACATAATATTTTTTTGTATAATTGATTAACCTTACTGATCCGGATATCGATACCGTTATAGCCGAAATTCGTTTTATAAGATATAATCGAAATCGAAGAGGAAAACCCGAATCGAGAAATGTATGTGATTGGCCAACGCTCTCTGCTCGACTCGGAACAAAGTTGTCAGTTATTAACACATTAGTGTCATAACAGTTATTCAAGTCAATATATTAGCAAATGAATGGAAAAAAAGTAGTAAAAACACACAACAACCACAACAACAACAACAACAACAACAACGACAAATACAGTAACGGAGGCAATAAAATAGCAGTTAGATAGTGGTAGGCCGCTTCGGTGAAATTATGTCATGTCGAGATCGCTGCCTTGAGATACAACCGAAATAAAATTTATTTAAATTTTCGACTGCCTTATAATCGATCAGACGCCGATTTATTTGGAAAACGTTTAGCATTTACTGCTTTTAAGTTCGTGCGCGTGTAATTATGACGTATATATAGTATGCACAAATTACGTGATAATGACGATACGTCGCGTTCGATAAATTATTTTCAATGCTTTCTATTAAATTCGTCAGTTATTATCGCTCTTGTTTTGCATACCGGATTTACAACAATTTGTCATATCGTAAACGCGAACTTTTTTTTCATTCTTAAATCACGCTCGTACCGTTTCAAAAAATTATGTCTATGGTCGTATTTATAAATTACGCTATGATTCGTTTAACGATCAATTTTCTTTTGCGTGTTTTTAATAATGTTCGGTGGGAATGTTTTAAAAATTGATTTTCATTATTTTTTTTTTGATATTAGAAAATATTTTTACCCGAAATTTCACCATTTTTTTTTCATTAAATTCAATTTTGTGTTTTTTGAAGATTTACTATTGAAATAACAAAGATTAGATTTATGAAAAAAAATCTTATCACTTTGAATATTTATAAAGATTATATTATAACAACTATAAATTTTGATGTATGTAAATTGTATTTTTTTTATCATATAAATTTAAGTCACTAGGTGTACTCTTGATTTTTATTGCAAAATTTTATATTTTTAATAAATATTTATGCCATTAATAAAATTAAATATTGTAAATATTTATGTTATAAATGAAACTACTGTATTTTTGAAATTTCTTTTTAACTAAAAAAATATATATTTTAATTATGTTGTGGAAATATTGAATTTATTATATGCGAATTTTATCTCCGAATTACGCAATGATATAAAAAAATGAAATTTGATCTTGTGAATAAATGAGATAATAATAAACATAGAATAAATAGTTATATGATTCGTCATCATTTATTTTCCTAATTTTACTTTGCGGTTGCTTTTGGATAGTTGAAGCCGATTACGGCATGACACAACACATATACAACGAGAAAAGAGAACTCGTCTCTTATAAAACAACGTTGAAGATTTTCGCTATCTTAATTGTAAATTTATGAACGTCGACTGTTATCTGAAAAAGCTCGTGTTATTCAATAAAGTGAGACGAGTTTCACACGGCAATTACTCGACATTTGTTCGAACACTGTTTGTGTGTACGCGCTCGTATTTTACATGTATTTTATAAAGAAGGAAGCCTCAAATCTCGGCTAATTCGCATTATTCATTATGCGGGAGGAGCAATTAAGAATTTTGGTTAACGTTCTTGAAGACGAAATTTGTATATTCGGTAGGCTTATATATGTAGTACTATATATATATATATATATATATGTAATGTCTGCTATTCGCGGATTCTAATGTCATTTAATATTATTACGAAAGTTATTAATAGATTTTATATTTAAATTTTAATAGTTTATTATCGTAAACTATTAAAATATAGTACATCAAATTTTAGTCTATTGAAAAATTTTTGTTAATATTTTTTTATATGTAAATTGAGATATAAAATGGTAAATATTTATATATATAAAAGGATTAATTTGATTTTTAAGTGGGTGAATTTGAAATATAATCCTACATATTCTTAGATATTATTTATTGACTGTCTAGTAATATATTAATTTAGATGAAATTGACGTTTTAATATAATATATTTATTTTTAATCATTTTTCGCAAATTAATTCAATTTATATATTTTTTCATTGTTATGTAGGTATATTATTTTTCTTTATATATTTATTTTAAAATTGAAAAACATAATTATTTGTAGAAAATTTTGATCTGAAATAGTTTTATATTTTTTATCAGCTATATTTTTATGATACATATGTCCATTGATATTTTATACATATAACGTCTATTCGTGTATTAAATATTATAAGAAACATACCGAAATGTCGTAGCGCAAATACGAATAGCGCACTCATTTTACGCGAAACATTAACTTCGATTAACACCGTAATTTATCAAAGCACAACGCTGGCGTTAATCGTAATTCTGCGTGTACTTACTTATTGTACACATACATACGATGCGAATATATATATATATATATATATATATATATATATATATATATATATATATATATATATATATATATATATATATATATATATATATATATATATATATATAAGAACACGATATTTCTACGGAAGTTTTTAGCTCACCAATTGAAGGATGAGTTGTTTCGGTGGAATGTCGGAGGTCAAGGGGGGTAGTTTCTTCGAAAAGTTGAAGAAGCACAGGTATTCCGGGTTGATGCACGTTCCGTACCGGCAGCCCTCTAATGGATGCCCCTCTAACCATACTCCACTTTCTACTCTCGACATAGCCCTACTTCTTTGTAGAGCGACAACTCAACGATTTATTACCGTCTCCTCTGGGGTCTATGGCTGATTTTCTCATAGGCGCATTGTTAATCGTCCTATTATTATTATATATATATAATCATATATATATGTTTATACACGTACAAGTTTTATTGTTTGTGAATGTCGGTATTCTCTGCGCGGCGTTAAAATATTAGGGGTAGCAATTTCGAGAATAAATTAATTTTTAACGCGTTAATTTAATTCTTGCACGCTTTTACGTTATATATATATATTTTTTTATTTCTCTACTACGTTTTCATCGCCCGATACGGATTTATTATTATAAAACTAGCGAACGGGAATTTTAATTTTTATCTAATAATATGACGCGTTTAAAAAATATGTCACGTACACATTTACACGTTGTGTACCGTGTGTTTTAATAATGAATGCAAATTAAATGGTAATTCGACGCATAGAAAAGTTTTCATGCATTTTATTGCCGTTTAATAGCCGAAACACTTAGCATACATTTCGTATAAGAATATAATTGTATTATCGGTGTGATTTATCATTTATGCGATCGTTTTTCTTTGTTTCTTTAGTCACAAAATTAGGTTGTGTTATTTTTAATTCAACCCTTACCCGCGCTTTTAGCGTCCGTACGCACCTTTTCCGTTTTTGTTTTTTTTAAAATTTTTTTTTTCGATATTAAAATCATGAAAGCCGTGGAAAAGTCGTCTCGGATCGAAGCCGTATCGAAATGATACATTGACTAAAGTGTGAGATAAACATAGCGGATATTGTGTGTGTATGATAAAGTCAGACATATAATATATATGAATATATATATATATATATATATATATATATATATATATTTGTGTTCTATGGTTGTGGTCGGTATCCCGCCTGGCCGTTTCAACACGTTTGTGTATGTAAAAAATGGCCTGTAAAAATTTAGATAGCAACAGAAAGGACACGACCATGATTAATTCGTTTTTGTGGCGGACATAAATTTCAATTTATTTGAATTTTTTTAAATTAAGACATTACCGTGAAGCGGTCGGCCTAGACAAAGCGATGTTTTTTCAATGTCGCCATTGCGTTCATATATGTATATATATATATTTATTATATAAAGCCGTGCAATGCGAAAAGTAAGAATTATGGCTGAAAAGTTGTATCCCTTTTCGTAATTAATAAACGATATAAATTTTGCTTGAATAAAATCAGCTATCGGTGTAAAAAAAAAGTATTCGTGCTTAAATATAAATCGTTTAAAAATTTTAATTCAGTATAACACATTAGCATAAGTGAAATATGAGTCATTGTGATATTTAAATGTTCAAAAGATCGATATCATATTATTTGAGGGACATTTAATAAATTAATAAACAATAACAATTAATTATATATTTTTATTGATTTGAATAATTATAACAATAAAAATATTTCTGATAGAATATTTGAAAATAATAGATAATTTTTTTGACAGACAGGTTTCACATATCTTTATCTCTTTTTAATCTTTAGATTGTTGATGTAGTTTTTTCTCATTCTAGCAATCGGCCAATCAAAATGATTTACGCCATAGAATACTACACTAGTTTTTTTTGTACATATATAGCGTTCCAATCAGGGAAGTAGGTATTACAATTATTAATATTGTATATATGTATATATCACATTCTTTTAATAAAATTATATTTTAAAATGTATTATTGACGTTTTAATTATTATAATAATAATTAAAATAATTTTATATTTTATTTGTATTAGAAATAATATCTTTTTCTTAGTCAGAAATTAAGATCCATATATTATATGCTTATAAAATATTATTTTAACTATTTAATTCTTATATATAAGATGATTTTTATATAAATATAAATCATTTTTTTAATTAATTGAAAATTATATATTAATTCTAGCGCATGAAACCGGTTTTTTTATATTTTTAAATCCTAATTGAGACGGCGCCCCTTGAAGACTAACTAGTACCCGCTTGCACTGCAAATTCTAAAGATCCGTTTTCGCCGTCTCCGATATAATACATTATTTTAAATTATATAAGACATTTTTTTTTTAAAAAACGACAATTGCAGCGAAAAGCACCAAAATTTATATATTTATTTTTGCTTTCATATACGGATATGAATGAATTTTGGAAGTTTCACACGCGACAATATTATTTATTGCTTGAATATTATTCACAGCTCCGCAGTGTTTCGTTTCGGTTTCAAAGATAAATGGAAATATTGATGAACCTGTTTCAAAGCATCCTACAATTACTATAGCTGGAAGTTGGACATGTTTGAGCGATGATAACTGGTTTGAAATGTGGAATAACAAACCTTGTCAGTAGCCGTTGTTGTTGCGCTAACGTATTGCATACGTATATTATTTATTATGAAAAAAAAAAATATTTTTATTATATCGCAATATAACAGAATGTGTCGAGTGTTTTCGATACGCACACCGAAATAAGTTATAAATTTTATGGCGCGAATAAAAAAATTTAATATTCATAACTTTTTACCGAAAACGTAGTATTCTTTAATAATTTAGTGCCATCAACAAAGTCGTTTAAAAAACGTTCCCTCTTTCCCCTATAGAATGAAAAAAAAAGGTAATGCATTACATATTATATATGCGAGCTTTGAATCATTTTCAATTCGGCCGCGTTGATCTCGTCGCAGATAAGCGATATATATGTATTCCTTTTTTAAAATAAAAATTGACCTTTTTCCCCGAATATGATAATTAATCATTTTTAATTGTATTGGTAAACTGACGACTTATTCGATGTTCTCACAACGGTTTTTTTTTCTATATCGAATGAGTTGAATTATTTGAACGTTTTCCGCCTTTTTAAACAAAGAAAATTATTCTTACGGAATATATATATATATTTTGTATTTAATAATATAAAATCGAGATAATATTAATATAGGGAAGGTATTTTTATTATTTTTTGTATATAATTCTATTATTTGATTCTTTTTGAATAATATTCGATTGAATAATCGTTTAAGATCAAAGTTTGAACAGATGCAAAAACTCTCCTTTCACTGTTGATAATTTCGGTTATTGGCCTAACCGATCTAACCACAATTCAACGATCTCTTCTGTAAGAAATATAAGCTTGTAATACAGGTGGTGTCCTAAGGCCAACCAGCTATTTTGTTTAGTTGTCTCTCTTTTCTTTTGTAACAAGCCTCGGGGAAATATTTTTGAGGATTAATTATCGAGGATTTACAATTCTATAATTTTATTTTAATGCGGCTTAATTAAAATCGTTTTATTCATCGTGTACTTGTTTTCAAATGTAAATTTTAATCTTTGCAATCAATTTTAGTATAATAATATATTGAATAAAAAATAGAAGCGAATATCGTCATTTCGATCATTTTTATAATACACTCGAAAGTATAGTTCATTATTTTTTTACTATTATTATGAAGAATTTCGAATATTTTCGTGTCGAAAGTGACCGTTAAAATGTTGCTCGAATCTCTCCCCTTTCTTTCTCACAGAAGCGGCCAGTAATTTAAATTATAACAACATGAGATTATTTTTGTTCGCGGCATACCTATTATTTCGATACTATACATCTATAATTTCATGAGCAATTTGCATACGATTAGTTCCTTCGTAATTCCCGAAAAGCCTTAACGGAAGAAAGAAAAAATATTATATATAAGAACGACGCAACGTCAAAAAAAAAACGTTATATACTATATATTGATTTGTAACGTTTTCATATATAATGTGCGCATTAGCGAATAGTCCATTTTGTACGTGTATTTTTTATGTTATAAATTTTAATCGCATGATTGAATAGGTATTTTCGTTTATAAGTATTTTAGCATAATGTATGAATTTGGATAATTAAAATTATCGTTCATATATGTATAATAATATATTTAGAAGGTAAATATGCTTTTTATATATAAAGACGATGTTCAAAGTCGTACCATTGTAGGTTTTTTTTAATGTCGATAATAAGATTTTTTTTCACTTGAATGCTTTTTAAATGTAATATTTGTGTTTTTTAATACGTAATTTAATTATTTTTTTGCGCATTGAGCCTATATGCCACACTGCCTCAGTGTATATGAGCAGCAGCCACCTAAAGAGAAACATGCCGACATATTTTTTGTGCAATATTTCAAACATTACACGAGTTCGCGTGATTTATAGGCTCAACAGCGCAATTTCCTGCAATGTTACGGCTAAAGGTAAAAACACACACACATATACAACTATGTATGGCTATATATTGAATTTGTACTTTTGTCTGTGTTCGCAGGTAAGCCACGTAACGAACCCGTTGGGAATCGGCTTAAAAACAACCCCTCACCCCGAAATCTAAGGCTACGTCTACGACACATTACCTGAAAATGGAAAAAAAACATACAAGAGATTCAAATTTAATCAATGATGAACGTTGTTAAATGTTAAAGGTAAAACGATGACGAAATAAAACACGATGCTTTGGAAATTTAAATATTTTTTTTCCGGTATAAATCTGAATTTTTATATACCTATAATAATATTTTATTATTTTACGAAAATTTTGACCGACTTCTTTTTAGATCAATAATACGTAATAATTTTCAGATAATTTATGATAGCCTGAATATAACGTAGACGAAGCCGTGACCTTTACTAAAACACCTTGGCGGCATTCGTTCGTTTTATGTGTATTACAAGTAAAAAGAACAAGTCTAAACTTTCACAATATATCACGTGGAAAATATAATAAAATGTGTCGCCGTGTAATTGAATTTGACGTTGAATTGTGTGAAAATGCATTAAAAATTCATGCCATGTTTCGCTAACAGAGCTTACAAAAATCTGGTTTAGGTATTTTTGAACTCTCATTATTACACAAATTTATATATATATATGTATTTATATATTAGAAATATTCTTTTCATCATGTTTTTTTAAATTAGTAATAATTATAAATTATTTTGCATTGTTATAAGTAAAAAAATATTTTATGATTTTAGTAATACAAAATTTTGAGGTATTTTCCTTCCATTAAACTGATCAATTATTTGATGCGTCGTTAACTAAATTGATTTTTTACATTTTTTTTTGTTATTTATATATATTATATGTATATATAATATGTATAATACGACGCAACTTTTATTATGGACCACCTGTTTGCTTGGTATACGTGTTATAAAACTACTTAAACGTTTGATAAAAATGGAATCGTTGTACGCTAATAACACCGTAACACGAATAATTAAAAATACGTAAAACGCAAATGAAATATATGGAACGATAAATAAAATCGTGAACAAAAATCAAAACGGCGACAAAACGCACGACGATGATAATGGTCTACGTGGAAAAACTTATATTTGCCCGGTACAAAATGCCCATTTTCTTTAATTGGATATCATTCATTGGCGAAAGTCGACAAAAAAAAATACAATATCGTATAAAAGTTTAGTTGGTAAAAAAAATAATAATAATCTTTCAAACTTTGATTGGCGCCGTATTCTCCTTCAATTTTCGAGGATCGATTTTCTGAGCGTTTCTAACTCTTTATCGTGTGGAATTTTCTCGACTTTTTCGTACGCATAATAATGTACCTATATTATCGCAAAAGTGAATTAATAAAATTCAACCAAATAAAAACGGTTGAAAAAATTCATATTTTTATCAGTCGTTACGTAAATTTCTTTTTGTTAAAACTATTATTATTTTTTTTAATATAACGATATATTGTTTTTTTTCTCATTTACGAAAAGTGGTAGGTATAGAGCTTTTTCAAACTCCGAATATTTAAAATCCGATTTAGCAACATCAAAATTTCGAAATCTGATTAAAGTGTGCCTAGTATTTACAATGAATAAATATACATAGTTTATTTAATAAAAAAAAAATATTCATTTTGTTTCTCGGTTAAAACATTTATGACACGTTTTTTTTTATTATTATTGAATTATTCATCTATAAAATCCACGTGTTTAATGAAATATTCAATACGTCTCATATTTTGTATTGAAAAATTTATAGAATTTCAATATTCACTCGGGGAATTTATTTTTATGATCAATTGTGCAATTTTTAATATTCATTCGACGCGTTGACAGCTCATAATTTTCTGACGTGTATAGATTTTTGAAAAAAAAATACAATTATAAAATTTATTTTTATTTAATAACGCGACGCTATCATAATATGTTGTAATTATTTGATGTCGGACATGTTTAATCCGTAATAAATACGAGTAAGTTGTCATATTAATAAATATTCATTTTTTTCAAACGTAATATTTTTTTCCAAATTTAAAATTAAAATTCGGAGGTTGTAATTATGCATAATTAATTAATTTATTTTGAAATACTTTATTTTTTACGTCTTCATTATTGATAATTTTTTCAATGATTAAAAATGATTTTAATTGCAGTGTTATTTCACTTTCAACTCAAATATTGGATATTTATTTGTTTATGAATTGTATTAAAATATTTTATTTTACAAGTAAAAATATTACATTTTAAGTAGAATTTTTCAAAACTTATATAATGAAATATCAATATTTTATTATAATGAAACAAACAAATACAAACCCGCATTGATTTTAATATATTATATATTAAATCTTAATTGACGTTTTAAAATAGATTTTTATATAGTTATTGAAATGATTTCTTTTATTTTATTAAACTAATGAATTTATATTTTTGAAATATACTGATCTTAAGAATAGAGTTTTTAAAAGAAAATAATAATATTTTTTTCAATAAACTTATTGTTGAATATAATATGATGGAATATTATGAAATAAAGGTATTCATTTTCACTATTGGAGCATTCTGAATTAAATTGGGTTATATAAAAATTTTCGAGTAATGGACTTCAAACACAAAAGAATTCTTTAAATGCGGCAGTCGATTCAATGCTCGTGATTCTTTGGTCTTTGCTCGAATTTGTCATCGGAATGCATTAATTTTGCGCTCAATTTTCGATTTAATTGCGTTATTTTTCCTGCTTTTTTCATGGAAAAGTCTGGAATTTCGATTTTCGCATCGGCTTACGAGTCGGACCAGAAGCGTAAATGCCCAAGATCGTAAATCAAAACCGGGCATATCTATTAAAGGCCGTGGTCACTTGGAAATCACGGACCCCCAAACCATGGAACGAAGGGCGGAGGTCGCCCTTTTCGTCCTTCGCTGCGTAATTGTGCTCGTGGCTGTTTGTATATGTGTGTGTGTGTGTGTATATATGTGTATAAGTGTTCATGTTCATGTCTGTGTGCTTTTTGGTAGGTCCCAACTCCACGCACAAGTAGCCCGCAGACGCATTCGCGTTTGAAGCCCACAGGGACAACCTGGCGTTTTAAATCTGCCATTATTTATTTCACCGTCTTATATTTAGATCAAAATTTAAACGAATATTCATTTCGAATAATGTTAAAAACTGAAAAATAGATTGAATCGAAAAATAAAACTAGCTGTGTGAAAATATGTTGCGTTATAATTATAACAACGACCGAAATTTTCCATCTCCCCTCAATTTCTAATATAGGCACTGAACGCCTTGCTAAAAATACATGGAAAATACAGGGTATTTAACAAAAACTTTCAACTGTTTTTGTCGTGTTTATGTATATTATATTATATATGAGCGTAAGAATTTACCGTGAAGATTATTGTTTCCTTAGGCATTAAAGGTCACGATCGAGAGGTTCGGTTTTATAGGGATCCAAAACGATCGATAGCGTTTCTTTATTTCGCTCGATTTTATTTATCATGATAGGGTTGAAAGTATCTATATACCTATAATATTTTTCATATTATTATCAATATTTTTATTTAATTCAAGAATATTTAAACGTCTTTCAATGTAATTTAGAAAGTATTAGAAAAATTTATATTTAAATATGTTTTAAAAATTTACTTCAAATTTTTCATTTAATACTGCGCCGCTGATTCACGAGAATATATTTAGTTATCAATTGTACAAATTTATATAATTTCGGTTGTTTTATTATTGATATGTATTTGTACGGAAATCATAATATTTTTAACGTTCGTTTAACTTTTTATCGCAATTAATTAATTTAGATCGTGTGTTGAGGAATTGCCCTGGCAAAGCGATTAGTTTTTTTTCTTTTGGTTGGCTGTTGTTGCCGTTGTTGTTTTACATTCACAATAAATTATAAAGTGATCAGGTTTATGTTGTTCGATTTCGTTTTTATATTGTATGTGAGCATTTTGTTATGGACGATCTTATCGATTTCGAAAATGGATATACCTAAATTCGCTTACCACTGCTTAGACCGGTTTATTCCAATTACGTTTTTGTTGCAATTAAATAGTCGTGTTAAATTATATATTTCCAATTCGGTAACTATTTCTATATTATACATTAATAAAATTTAGGATTTATTCCTAGTTTTTTTTTTTACCGCAGCATAATATTAGTTATTTTGTATTGCATGTCGAATGATTTGATGCTTCGGTTAATATCGTCGATGTTGATTCATTTTTTTTTAGATTTAGCGGTTTCATAATCGATTTTTATGTATATATTTTATTTTAAATTTGCGAGAGCTATAAATTATAAATGTAAAAGTATTTAGTAGGCACCGTGTGCATATAACTCTTGGCTTTATTGATTACAGAGTCGTCCGTTAGCACCGACCGACTTTATATATACTCTCCCAAAGCGGACCCAAACAAATGTTGCTCCACATTTAGATCGAGTTTAGATTTCAAAATAATTTTTCATATTTTAGATTATGATATAAATAATATTAAACATCACCAAAATTAATTATCGTAACATTTAAACGTAGTGAATTTATACGAAATTTGTGTTCAAACAATGCGCTAAAAACCTTGACCCGGCTAGCATTAAAAATAAATGTTTTTTTTTCAAATATTATTTATTATCTTTGAGATATTAAAACGTGTCCTCGTTGCCATAAATTTACTTGTATATGAGTTATCGTGCGATTTTTTTTTTTTGTGTCGGTTGATGTGTGTGTTTTTTTATTAGAATTATAAAAAAATATTATAGAATAACAAACGTGTCTCGTCTTACTATCATTTCAATAAAATAAATGTGTGTTATAATGATAAGTAGCCGATTAACTGAATAATTAAAATATATGAGATAAATTTCAATATTTTATTATAAAATTCATATTTTGTGTAATATGTAAAAAATATAAATATAAGCGTTTAAATAATTTGTAAGTTAGATAATGTCAATTCTAAAATAGATAAAAATTCTTGAAATAAAATATATTACATTAGGAAGTCGAACTTATAACTATGGAATTAATTCCAAAAAACGGATATATTTATAGCGTTTTTCCGCTTTTACGAACCTCGTTAATTAATGTTTCTTTATAAAGTACAGACGTAAAAAATATTGAACCGAAAAAAAAAGAATAAAGAAAATTGAATAGAATCAGATCAAAGAATGCGCTGTAAACGATTTTATATTGCGTTGCTTCCATTTCGATTTTGATTTAATGCTCGCTAACAGCATTTCATTTGAATGCACGCTATTCATCATAATTTCTACAAATGTTATCATTTTCTCTGCGATGAATTATAATCGTTTTTTTTTTCTATTCTTCTTTTTTTCGGCAATTAGTCCTCTATTTTGATACAACTATAATGGAACAATTTAATTATGCGGGCATTGTAAACGAGACACGGCCGCGATTCGAACGGGATAAAAGCGTGATGATATAAATAATTCATATTACGTACACGTATATAAATGCATGTGTATGTTCACTTACATCATTTTTTTCATAATCGTGCGTCAATATTACCTCAGATTATTACCCTACAATCACACGGAGCGATCGTAAACGCGCGACTTGCACACATCGAACGCTACGTTGTTTTTTTTTTCTACGTATTTTGTTTGTGTGTGATTTTTACGTTGTTGTTGTATGAGGCACACAAATACATATTTATATATAATACAGGGCGATTACCTCTTCCATTTTGATGGATTGTAGGTAACGTTTCGGGTTAAATTAGGCGTGGAGTTAGCGGGCCGGAGAACAACCTCTACCTGCACCTATAACAATTTTCCTGCTTGATTTCTTTGATCGATATCAACGAAACAAAATGTAGGCGGCCCACCTATATATGTATATATATATATATATATATATATATATATATATATATATATATCTGTCTATATATGCGTGTGTTAAAAATGCGTATGTGTGCTCTGTATGTAGCTTTGCGTGATGTTTGAGCGTTGTTTAAATAACCCACTAAAATGATTTAATAATTTGTCAGAAAGTCGTTATGTGTACGCGCGGAATTATGACATGGTCTCGGAAAACGGTGATGTAAAAATTATTAGAAAGTTTTTAAATATATTTATTAAGTGAGATGGATCGTATTAAAATGTGATTTCGATAGAGCTGAGAGAAATAATTATAAACGGTAATGTGTGATTTACAGTGGGCGAACGAAGGGGAAACGGCGAGATATTGACATCGTTCTGTATTCAAACGGTCGTTTGATACTTAAAAACAATAAAATGCTAATGGACCGGCGGCAGAATGTGTAATTAATTTGCTCGATTTGTATCACGAGCACAATTGATTATGAGTCGAGTAAAAAACTTTTTTTACACGGACTTTTTTTTTGTTAGATATGAAATGATTAAAATGATCTCGATCAATCTATGAGTGGGCGCAAAAGAGTAACGAATGCATCAATTTGAACTTTTTTTAGTTTTGTTCTGTACTGCTTGTCATAATTCAATTTTATATAGATGCGTACTTGTTAATTATTGGACAAACATTTCAATAAATATTTCTTGAAAGAGATATATAGCTATATAAATAAAATATGAATAGAAAAAATCGATAATATTTCACTCACGGAAAACATTTTTTTCATTTAGAAGTTTTAGAGTTTATAAAATAATATATTAAAATATATTGTATTTCTTTTTTTATAATTAATTCATATATTTCTATCTAATTTCAACTTTTCGTTCATTTATTAAAATATAAATAAATTAGATTTTATGAAAATTTATAGTAATTATATGATTCATAAATAGATGTATATTTAATAATACAAAAAATTATGTAATATATAATATTATATAATCCTAATTGTATTATATTCATAATGCACTGGTTTTCTTGTTGAAAAATATGGAATTTAGAACCTCATGAATAGGTGTGTTGTAAAAGATCGACTGTGTGTTTTTGTAATGTCAGTCCCGTTATATATTTTATGTACGGGCATAAGCTTATTGTTTACATTTTTTTTTAATTTCAAAAATTTTGAGCTCGTGATCACGTGTGGGTGTTTTATACGTTGTTTACTATATTATTGAAAGGTAAACATGTGATTATTTTGTAGAATTTCTACGTCCGTGAAAAAAAATCTCGTTTAATTACATAATTTTCTGGTTATTTACGCCGTAATGGGATATTGAATTGTGTCGGTCGATTTATTATTTGTATATAATCTGCCGCTTTTATTGATTGCCCTTTTGAAATATTATCGATATAATTTTAGGCGCACACAGGGTCGACATTCTGCGACGGTGGTTGTGCCCCGAAAATTAATAGATTAATTAAATTTTAAAACTTTGTCGCGTAAATGTGCTTCAATTTCCTATCGAGGGATAAAACCCGAGTTGAATGTACGAGAGGCCAAAATATGTTTAGCGCCATTACTCATATTATTGATTTCACTACTCGCGTAGCTGGCTCCCGAGGGTTTCAGCCTCATAACTCCATTAGTCGGCTATCTTGCTCAAATCTTGGGAAGCCATTAAATAATTTGCTGATGTTTTTCGCCTCCTATCAACTTCAATAATTTGTTTTTCGATTCAAACGGCACTATACAAATTTATACGATGAAAATGTTACGTAAACTAATTTTATCCGTATTATTTTTTTATACTATAAAAAAATAAAATAAATATTTAAAAAAATATTTTTTTTATATTCATTATATATAATTAGTATATATTATCTGGTAAAATATGTATTTTATCATATAAATCAGTGATTATTTTGAATATTTATAACCTTTATATTAGAAAAAAATTGTTTTTATCTATTTCTTATATATATAATTATTTTTCATGACAATTATGCCTTTAATAATTTTATATATAGTATATTATATTTAATATTAATTTTATAATTTGATTAAATATGAAAGTTTTTAGTGGTTATATATTATATTAATATAAAATTTAATGACTAACGAAATGTTTTTATAAAAGTTATTTCTAAAGAAAATAATTATATATTAGAGATTATATAATAATATATCACGAATAATATTATATTTATATATTTTTTTAAGTATATAAAGTGTCTAAAAATACTTATCGATTTGAATAAAGTGTGTTTGTTGGATGTTGTTGCTGTAATGTAATATTTATAGATTTGAATTGCAGAAAAATTAGATTTTGGTATATAAAAATAAATATATTGAATATTTTATGCGTCAATATGTTCGAATGTGTCTTGTATTGTTATATAGTCATTCTTTATTTCGAAACTCGTCCGGACGAGATTGCAAGACGAAGTGTGAAATATATGTGCATCTTCAATTAGAAGAGTGCACCAGGCTGAAGAGTGTACTTGTATTCAAACAATTCGCATTGCGGCTGATATATAGGTTTTTATATATGTATATATATACTTCTGTTTGTTTGTACGCGTCTATTTATACGCTTTGAAAGTCTTCAGATACAATACTATCTTCTTGTGAACAATCTTATTTACAGAGGGGCAGCTACTTCTGTTTTCGCTACCGCAACATAAATTAAATCAACATCTCATTTCGCTTACTCTGAAAATACAAACAGACATACGTACTTTTAATTTAAATTTATCGCGGATTTTTGCATTAAAGTAGTGTAAAATATGCGGTCTGCGAAAGGTTGACGATTAATAATTATGTTTTATACGAATTTATTTTTAGAAATCTTTCTGGCGATGTTTTAATTAAATATGCTTCTTTTGCGTCGTTTATTAAGTAATGTATTATCATGACCGCGGGGTGGAACTGAGTAGAATAAAGCCTCCTCCCAAAGCAAAAATTGAATAATGGAATACAAAGAATAATAATATCAATTGATTTTTTCAAATTGTCAGTTTTATAGCCACTGTTTATTTAAAATATATGTATTATTATATGTTATGAAAATTCGCTCCCCTTTTTATTATTGTGTAAACAAAAAAAAAATACGTACCTAAATTAAATATTAATTAGTTGATTTAATCTAATAACTTTTTATTATATGTTATAATGTTAATTAACTATTTTTATTATTTTCCCTTTTCATTTAAATAAAAAAAAATAAAATATCTTCATATACCTATACATTTCAATATATTAGGAAATAACTTGCTATGATTTGTGGCAATGTGAGGATGTCGCGTGACGAATTGAACGTGTCGAAATGTCGCATATTGATTTGTCGTGAACTAAAACCCCGATTTACCGCTGTAATTTATTTATTTATCTTATTTTTGTACTAAAATAATTTTCGATTCATAATATTACTAGTAGTTTTAAACCAATTTACATATATTATATTTATTTATTAAATCGACGCAAATTAACGGTTCTCTTCCTTCATCTTAGAACGACACAAATTGTCTAAAATACATATTGTGAAAAAAATCGAACCTTCAGGTAAAATACCTGTAAATTCTTTGTGGCTTTATTGCATAATAAATACATTTTTTCCCTTCTTATTCAAATTGTGACTCACCTGCCACACTCAACGGTATATTTCATTGTCTTTCTTTATTCCTTTTCACTACGGAAACCATTACAAATTCTAAGGTTCCGTTTATTAATGAATAGAAACAACTCGCCTTTTTTCTATTCGCATACAAAGATTGACAAACGGCGCAAGTGAGATTCGATACGGAAAAAAAAATCAATTGTATATCCATTATATAGTGTATATTTTTTGCATTGGTGTTTACATTTTGTTGTGAGATCGTTTTGGTATTTTGTGGTTAAAATCGCAAAATTGCGCCACAGTATAACCTTCGGCTAACCATCGCTTTCTCTCTTTGGGAAAATGTATTTTATTGCCAAAGAGACAAAAACGGAAGTTGAATCAAGTACACACTTAGATTTATGAAGTCTACCCCTCTCTTGTTTATTACAGGCTCACTTCATATAATGCGGTGTGTGTTATGTGTACAGATATGTTTATGTTTATATATATATACATATATATATATATATATATATATATATATATATATATATATATATATATATCAATCTACCTGTTCTTTAGCTTTATAACTAAGTAACAAAATAGCTTAAAATCGACTGCGGGTAACACGATTCGAAACATTAATGGGTTCAATTACCCCCGAAGAATAAGTAGAATTCGCGTAGTTTTGGACACATTCAATTAAATATCAACCGTTTTGTGCGCGCATTATTTAATTGTCGCATGGGGTAACTAATTGTAAACACCGTAATTAATTTCGTGTTATTTGATCAATTCCCAACGCGGCTAACATGAAACGATACCGGCGTGTTTTGTACGGCAACAGATCAAAAGTTTAAGGGTCGTAGAATTTATATATATATATATATATATATATATATATATATATATATATATATATATATATAATCAGTTAAATTATCGTAAATTTTATATGTATATATTATACGATATATATAGAACGTAAAAATGGGCAGTAAAAGTGCTATGCATTTTTTTCGATGAAATTGAAAAAAAAAGGTTTAACGGCAATGCTCATTAATTTGAAGTTATCGACGATTTTTTTTTTATTTTTAGAGAACTAGCTACCTTTTTTCCGTCGGTTCTCACAGACGCACAGATAAAGGATGAGCAATGGGACCACACATTATCGTCGTGCGACATTTTTTTATATGGAAAAGAGCACAAAAAAAAACCAACGCCTCCGCTATCGGAAAATTTCGACGCTTTCGCATTTTGCATCTTTTAGTCTTTTTTTTGCAATTTGAAATTGAGAAAATTTTGCGATACTTTAATAGAAAATAAACGTACTTTTATATACGCTCACATATATATATTGTTACTCTTAAATATATATATATATATGTTAACATATATAAGTAGCATCGTCTGGATAAAAAAATATAAGGGCAGCTGTTCATGTTCCCGCTATAAAACATTACATTTGCGATCTACGTGGTGTTATCACCTCAGTTTTGCCCTCCTATACAATTTTCGCGACACGTGAACCTTTTGATGCATGTGGAGTTTTAAACGTGAATTATTTTCGCTTAATGTGCTTATAAATATGTATAAGGATCATAGGATCATTGTATACATGAACATGTACTTATATACAATGTAACACAATTGTGAATACAATCACTGATATAATTATTTTTCTATTTTGAAATTATATAAGTAATAGTTTATTGTATATATAATAAAAAAAACATGTGTATAAAAAATAAGATATTTTTTATTACATAAAATATCGGAATGAGCATAAAATTGCGTTCATAATTATAAAAATAAAATTATAATATTGAGATAGCAATAAAGAAACAGTACATTATATATTTAATGGCTTTTATTATCTGTATTTTATACCGATTTTTTTTTAATTATATGGTTCATTATTTAATACATTTTAATGTAATAATATAGAGAATCTATTATTTAATTAATTATTTGTTTTTATGATAAAAATAGTATGAACCGTTTAAAAAAAAACAAATAAAATTAGCACATTTTTTTTGCGTTTTTACTAAATTATGCGTTTTTATAAAACTCGATCTTGTCAATCAGTCGAAAATTTTGAATATAAATAAATAAAATCAATTTTGTATGCGGATATTACATACATAAACATGACGCGTGATTGTTTATTTATGCGTTTATATATCAATTTAATCGATCATAATAATAATAAAACAATGATGCTTCAATCTGAAGAGCGCCGCTTATTATGCCTTCAGTGTTTGTTCGGGGGGCGCCATAAAGTTTTTATTTGCATTTTATCACCGTTTAACGCTACTTAGTTAAGTTATATCTGTTTTATATTTCACGGCGTGTTTTATGGTCTTTTTATTGCCCAATTCAAAAATATTCTTATTAACTCGTTCAACCGCAGATAAATTATATTTTTATCAGCGAACGTTTTTATTTATATATTTATATAGTTACATATATATATATATATATATATATTTTTTAGTACTGCGTGTCGTTTATATTATATTATATTATTAGAGAAGCGCGCGGTCATAGTTTGAACGATAATATTTTCGATTTTAAAATCGCGCTACGCGATACAAATTCGAATGCAATATTGAGGGGGTAAACGAAAAGAGAGCGAGGAAAAAAAAATGAACCCCTCCCCCGCATCATAAAAATGTAATAACTGTCATCTGGACGAGGCTTACACCGGGCCCCCGGTGCGTGTTTCGAACCCATGAACATTTTGAACCAAAATGAGGTAATCTTCTTTTGAAAATAAGTAACACTTGCCGGTTTTTTTTTTACTACCGACCAGATTTCAAATCTGTGTGTTACTGGGTCGTTGACGACAATGTCCATGTAAAATTCACCCCACTGCACTGAGGGGTTCGTTATAATAATCGTAAATATGAAACTCAATTGCTTATCTAATCTATTATAAGTATTTTTTTTTTGTATTCTGGAATTTTGCTATAGAGGAATATTTGATAAGTGTTTTTATACAATAAAATAATAATTTAATACAATTTTATTTTGATCACTAATATTGTATATTTTTCTTTCCAAATATAATTAATTAAAACATGTATTTTATTATAAATATCAGAATATAATCTTGCTCATGATTTAAAAAATCAGACTAAAAATAAAATATATAAATTTATGTAAAAGAAAAATTAAAAAAAAAACATTTTTTTTTATGATTTATATAATTGAATATTAATCTTCAATTCTATGAATATATAAAATGCATTGTAATAAATTTAAATAACATTTTAAATGTTTTATTTACATTTATTTCAAATAAAAATAAATTTGACATATGAATTAAGAATGAATTCGCAAGTGTAATTGTATAATATTTTTAAACAAGTATATATTGGAAAAAAAATTATAGAAAAACTGCAAATTATGCATCTTGACGTTTATTTTTTGCATAACAATATCAAAGTGCCATAAAAGGTGTTTTTTTTATTACAAAAATATATTTTCGTATTTTTTCGTCATTTATTTTTTTTTTTATGGTAAAATAGTATATGAATATATAAACGCTAATAATTTTAGAATTATATATAGACATACACAATATGTATATTTAAAGATATTATAGGGTATATACGTGTTTTTAAATTAACGTTGTGAAATTTGTCAATAGTTGACAGTGCGAGAAAGCCCTTTTCATGTTTAGCGCTTTTTTTACGAACAAATTTCGGCCATACTCCCTTTTTTCCGTGAAAAGTATTTAAAAATTCTGATTTGCCAGTTTCATCCTTTTTCAGATTTTTTTTTTTTTTGCGAATTAAATTAATAATTTCGTGGTAATGTTTTATTAATGACGCTCTGCGTTGAGAATCTTTTTCAATTACGTTATTCTGTCAATTATTTTATTTATTAATTTATATTATTGTTTCTTAATCTACTTTTTTTCATATCGCTTTGTACTTTTGACCGTTAATATCTTTAAATAACAAAATTATGTTACTAAATTATACATTTATATTTTTTTATTTACATTAATACTGTAGAATAAAATTATTTTTCTTAAAATATATTATTTTGTATTCAAATGCAAAATATTTTTATTATATAATATGCATACTTTATTTCTTATTTTTATATCATTTTTTGTATTTTTTGTTTTAAAATAATATATTATTATTTTAATTTAAACATAAATGACACTTATGATGATTTAGCAATAATGAATACGTATACTTATTTTTTGTCATTAAAAACTATAAGTTAGAATTCCCTATATTTAGTTTGTATATAATTAGCATATTTAATGTATATGTTATAAAAATTTCACTTTTTAATAGTAAAAACTCAAATCTAAAGGTTAAGTTTAAAATTGGCATTTTGAATTTAAAAAAAGAAACATTTGTAATATAGATGTAATAATTATTTTTTATTATATTATTTGATTGATATATATTTTTTATTGTAAGTAATTGATAATTATAATAATGTGTAAATGTCGTAATTTATAGCGATCGAGTAGTAGTAATATTTAAATTATTTTTATAATATAAAAAATTGCGCGTTAATTATGATTAATTATCCGACAGTAGAAGTAAAAAAAATATCAGATCGATGTTGTTTTGATGTAATTTTTATTGCATTCACATATCAAGTTTATTACATTTGTAATAAATGGAGGTCATTTATTAACATGTGAACGTCGCAGAGCGTCAAACAGGTGAGCTTTAGGTCAAAGGTCACACGACGCAAACTGTTTTATTTTTTATATATAGCCAAGGTGTTTGAACCGAACATTTGCAAATATTAAATATTAATAATATTTTATCTTTTAATATATTCTTATATTATTATCACTCTGTTAAAGAAAATTTATTTATATATGTATATTGATTTTTAACAGTTTTTTTTCTAATATACCTCCATATTTAGTATTTGAAATATATAAATACTTTATAAAAAAAAGTTTTTGGAATATCGTTGAAATTATTAGTAGAGGTCGTTCACCTACAAAATGGAGCGACCAGGTGAAAAACCAATGTAAATGTAAAATTCTTCATAACACCATAAAGCATTGCTTATTATAAATTATAATTCATAATAATTAAACGTTATTAATAGATTATTAATATATTAGAAATAATAAATAAATATTTCTTTAATATATGAAATTAAAATTACACATAGTTATCAACATTCAAAATGTTCATAGATTTTTTGATGCATCTTAAACTATATATGAATAAAAAAAAATTCTTATCAGTTTTAACGTCATTTGAAACTCTTAGAGTATTTAACGAATATCAATCGAATGATGAATTTCGATTCAATAATACGATCGAACGAAACACCGACGACGATGAGGCGAGATGATAGGAATGCAATCCGAGTAATGCGCATTTGTAGAGTCGATCGAGTGCGCCAATCCGCCAAGTTCTCGGCTTAGTGAAATATATTTATATATATATATATATATATTTTTTAGAAAGCTCAAGGCGTACATCTACCTTACTATATATATATATATGTATACGTACGAATAAGAAAAAAATAAGTATAAATACGTACAGTCGGCGGTGGAAAAAAAATACGTGTGATTTGGTCTGAAGGCGGAGCGGCTCAGTCGAGGCCGACTCCACAACAGCACCAGTGTCGAGTCGCTGGAAGGCGAAACTTTTTCATAGTTAATTTATTACCGCGCACGTTTATCATAATCACGAGCAGGAGTGACAGCCGGCTCGCCGCCGTTGCTGCAGGCCGCCGCCATTGTGTGTGTGTGTGTGTGTGCGCGCGCGTATACTGAATCCGAGGTCCAGTATTTCTCAAACCGTTAAGCCTTGCCGCGATTCGTCGACGATGTTTGACAATCGCTTCGAGGCTAGTTTACGGTTCGCTACCATGTTATGGGCAGTACTCGATGCGTGATTAATATTTTTAAGATTTTGTAAAAAAAAAGAAAAAAAATCAACGTATGTGAATGTATTGCGGTTTGAGAATTGTTTATCGGTTAAATATTTATGTAAATTTTAATATTTTTTTCCAGTGATTTGCGACGATTTTTTTTTTTTTTTGAAGAGAGGGCGACTTGATCTAGTAATTTTTTTATTGCCATTTTATATCTCAAACTAGAAACCTTGGCCTCCATAGAAATGTAGTGGCATTGATTCTTTTTATATTTAAATTTAAAGGGCTTTATAAAAATTTTTGAGAATGAATGTGCTATTTTTGATGTGAATAATTTCATATAACACTTGGATTTTAATATTTTCGTTGTATTTTATTCCTCATTAAAATATGTAATTATGTATAAATTTTTTTCTGTATACATATTTTTTATAAAAATTTATATATATGCAATTTCTTTTTTTCATATAAATAATACTATATTTGGGTTGAGAAATGATTTGAAATTAATATTTATTTTTTAATTGCTTATTTTTCAAATAGATTAGTAATTTTAATAACATTATTCTTTCTGAAATATACTTGATTTTGTATAGCATCAAAAAAAAATACAAATGTGGAGTCAGTTCTTTTTTCTTATAACATATTATTGTTTTATTTTAATTTAATTTATGTTTTTTCTTTTAAAACTTTATTATAATAATTACGATTTTATGATGGAAAAATTCACATAATTGCAATATTTTTATTGTCAGATTAAAGGAATAAAATAATGTAATATATATATATCACACGTATAAATTGCAATATAATTATAATAACGGAATATTACTGTCAGTTATGCTCATTTTTTTCATCCTTATACTTTACGATGTCTTTTTTTTGTTTCTTATCTATGATTTTACTATTATTATATCAATAAATTTACCCCTTTTGTTTTTGTAGAATACAACAAAAATACGGAAGAAAACCGTGTCAAAATATTATTTGGGGAAAAAAATTGAAAATTGTATAAGTCGTAAAATATGCGTTTTAAAACCACTCCAACAATCAGATTATTTTTATTGTACAGAATGATATTTTATATTTTGATATAACTCATTTATCACGAGGTTTTAATTACGCTTTTTGTGACGTTTATTTCGCATTATGAAAACGAAAATTGATGATTTTGCATTTTTTGCATAATTTTTAGAAAATTTCCAGAGCGTAATTGCGCAATAAAAACTTTTTTTAAATATATGTTAATGTCTATTAATAATGATTTCGGAACCGCTACTAAATAACTGTCTAATCAACGTTTTTAACTGTTGATGTACAAACATGATCGATCAATTAAAACAGCATCTCTCCAGCTTTCGATATTACTATTTTTTGAATTTATTGAATTTATTGTGAATACGAAAAGATTAATATTTAGAATAAAATAGATCTTTTTTAATATAAATTGAAACACGATGTTAATGTTTTTCTGATATTATAAATTGAATCATAATAAAAAATTTGGCGATTAAACTGTAATTATGTTTTATTTATGAAATAAAATATATTTAATTTAAAATAATATAATGTCATAGAAAATATCTTATCGAAAATATTTAATGAACGATAGTTTAGCTTCTCATGTATAATCAAACGGGTACATTTTTAGCATCGTATAAATTATATTTACGTATTCCCGTTAGATTTCTAAATTATTTTTGCCGTTTCATCAATTAAATTGCACCTCGTTAATTATCGACTTTCTCATGTCATAAATTGAACGTGTAAATTTCGCACGCAACAAAATAAAAATTTAACGTTGAATCATTAAAACGACGTTCAATTTACTAAATGTGCAAAAGAAATAAAATAATAAAGAAAAAAACAGAAAAATAAAATATATTGCCGGCAGGAAAGATTAAAATTTTTACATGTCGAAAAATGTAAAACAAATATATATTGTTTTAAAATATTTAAATTATCTGGCATGCAAATCTACGACGTATTTTTTTTTTATTCAAAACGGGCTAATTATGAGCTCAAAGCATATCAATTGCGCTCGCCTTGAATCGCGACTATTTATTATATGTTTTTATTGTGTAATTAGTTATACAAATTTTTGGAACCTGTTTCTATTGATATTGCCTTTAAAATAACCGTTGAGAACAAATTTTGATAAAGAATAAAATAAAATAACAGGGAATTATCTTATATTCCGAAGCGTGCTTTTAGTTATATTATTGTACTACCGTACAATAATTTAATAATATTTATCAAGATCGATCGTATACTTTGAAGAGTTAATTTTATTTTATTAATATGTATTTCGTATCATGAGTATCGATATCACGATGTGTAAAGTGGTTCATAAAATTTAGAATTATTCGTAAATTGATCTTGATAAAGTTAATGTTAAAAAGCTGTATATAAAATATATTGCTTTTATGAGTGATGACGTTTACGAATACATTAATATTTTTCGTATGAAATACGTTAATATTCGGAAAAAAATGTGTGTTAATATAGTAAAAGCATATAATTAATATTATATACCGATACAATATAAGTAACAAACTATAACCAAATTTTAAATAAAATAAAGTATAGATATAGTATACTTTTTAAGTATTTTGACTTTATGATAGTTATGATGAAAAAAAAAGTTAATTAGATTAAATATCAGATTATTAATTTTAAAATTAATAAATAAAATATATTTAAAATATTACACAATAGAATTTTTTGGACAGTTAAATTACAAATTATAGAAAAATATTTTTTAAATAAACGATCGTATCAATATTTATATGGAAGTTAAGAGCGTGCAGGTGAAAATTACTTTAAAATTTATATCCGATATAAAAATCTGATATTATTAGATTTATAACGGAGGATGCATATTAACATACACTAATATTTTTTATTCACCAACATATATTATTAAAGTGGTGGAACCGTCGCGATAATGACTTGCATTCGTGACAAAACCGAATAGTTCACGGAGCGTCACAATTTTTCAAAAAATATTACCGTGCGGCGATTTTTATACACACACACACATATATATATATTATATAAATAATACGAGTACATTTGAGAAACATGTCGTGTGCCGGTATTCGCAAAGCGACAATGATCCGCGGAGATGATTTTTGTTTTCGCTTTATTATCATAATGCGGTTAATGGCGCCTACGCTTCGGTCTCGAAATATGATCAATGGGTAGACAGACAGTGCGTCGTGAATGCGTTCAGACAATTGAAAACGAACGCCATGATTTACGATCTAAAACTCGTGTCGTTGCAATATCACGTCATTCAGTTTAATATTTCGAAATTATAAACCAGAAATTCGAAAACGAACGACGAAAATGCGAACGAAAAAAAAAATAATAATAACATCGAAGACTATGGAGCGAAAGGTCGTTCGTACGGTTCGCAAAGTTCACTGCCACGTTTCGTAAATTGTTTTACCATTATTTTTCTCATTTCGAAATAATCATAGTTAAAAAAAAAATGTGTGTATGTAAAAATATATGTATATATAATATATAGGAAAATTCGACTTAAATTGGCGCAATTAAGTCGACCACCGGTGGAACGCGATGTACGAAACTTTAATTAGAAATAAGCGTTTGACGAATTAGATTTCCCACAGCGTATTTTTTTTTTCATATTTTTAAATTGTAAGGTGTATATGCTTTTGATAATTGGAAACGACGTGCTCTATTTTAATATGGAGGTTTATGTCGTCACGTCATAAATTCATAAATTTTATATCCCTGGTGACATAAGCAATTACGTGCAAACATACTTACGTGATGTACGTTTATTGTAACTAGCATTGCTTACCCTTTATATATATATATATATATATATATATATATATATATATATATATATATATATTATATTTTTTTCGTAATTTTTAAATGTCACCAATTAATTATAATCAATAAAAAAATCAAAAATATAATCAATAAAAAATGCAATAGAAAATATTAAAAATTTCTT
The DNA here is from genome assembly GCA_024500535.1 of Leptonema lineaticorne. Classification (NCBI taxonomy): domain Eukaryota; kingdom Metazoa; phylum Arthropoda; class Insecta; order Trichoptera; family Hydropsychidae; genus Leptonema; species Leptonema lineaticorne. The sequence goes on along the minus strand of JANIJI010000004.1, from coordinate 10,615,836 downwards.
TATCATAAATCTATATATTTTCGTATATTAAAATTTCAATAGCTTGATATAAAAAAAGATTTATCGATATGAGATGACACTTTTATATTCATAATTTGGCTATATTTATCAATCCACTCTATTTTATGACTGTCCAATGATATGTATATGATCGGTTATTATTTGTGATCGACAGGTCACGGGTTCAAATTTATTATATTGCTAATATATTATTTTTCGTTTTTAATTTACAATTTGATTTTTTTTTAAAAAAAAGTGAATGTATCGAATATTAAAAAAATTGATGATTTTGTATAAAATTTATAATTAAATTAACACTTTTAAATCTATATCTATAAATTATTGCACGGTTGATTTATTTTTATGTATATATTTAAATTACTTGTGTTTTTAGAATATTTTTTTACGCATATTAAATTTCAAATCTATATAAAAAAATCCTTTTAAATTTTAGATTTCGTTACAATTGTTAATAATATGTTATATTTTGAAAAATTCATCACCGCATAATTGTACAATATATATATATATATATATATATATATATATATATATATATATATATATATATATATATATATATATATATAATTACACTTCATATGCACATATTAAATTTATTTATATAAAAACACTTATTAAATTACAACACTCTCGCGGGACGTTACTCATTTTAATTCTATTTTTTTTTCTTCTTTTTCAATTCGTGGTCTATTTTTCTAATCTATCATTAGATCTGTTGCTCTTTTGTAAGATTAATTTTCCGGCGAAACGATATTTTGATATGGACGATATCGCGAACGGTACTTAATGATACACATTCGCCAACTGCAGCATATCGGTGTATAAATTTCGGAATTAAAATCACAAAAACGGTTTGAGAACCGCTCGTATAAGCGCGCGCGCGAGCGCACACACATTACATTACTCAAAATCGATTTATTCGTGTAAATTCAATTACATGCCCGTGAATCGATCGAAGATTTTCAATTTATCTGAATTTTGATTTCAGTGTGTATGTGTGTGTGTGTGTGTTTTTTTTAATTTTGTATTTCTTTCGCGTAACGAGTAATTCTCAATCGTTGGTCGTCGGAGATGTACAAAAATATGCTGTTTAGTTGCGCATTACAAAGGCAGCTGAGCAATTTGCATGGATAATAAGTCATCTCCGGAAAAAGCTGCAAATTACATGACTGATATATTTTAATCAGTATTTCCCAATCTTTAAAAATATATAGAAAAAAACATGCTCGTAATTTTAATATTATACATTATGATATAATTAAATCATACAACGAACACTCATGAACTAATTATATATTATATTTAACGAGAAAAAAATGTTTTTGAAAATACCATACCAAAAAAATATAAATTTGTATTATACTTATAAAATTATTGTTGATAATTGCTGTTAATAGTATTAACAGCAATTATCAACTATATTAAAATAATTTTTATTATACTATAAAATCTCAATTTTGAAACTTGCAATTGAAATGGAGTTCGTTATTTGTATTTTGAAATAAGAATATCAGATTTAAAAAAAATATCTTTATACACCTGTTATATTCTAGTAATAATTTGTTAGTTACTTATGCGTCCTTATGGTATTATTTGTATATTAAAAAAAAAACATTGTATTCTTATTTTCTTTAATTTTAATAATATTTATGGGAGATTTCAAATAAATTTCCATATTGATAAAATTCAAGATTCTACTTTGTTCAAAAAAAAAAAAAATAGTTGTTAAAACATCCATCTATAAAGAATGTAGAATCATCGATTTAATTATATATTTAAATTGAGCCTACATTATAAACAAATCGACACCGAAATTTTTTACGTTCTCTCCAATCGTTCATCGCGGACAATTAATTTAGTATACTTTGAAAATATTTAAATTCTATACGACAATAGAATAGCTGTTGTTGCCATTTTTAACCTGTGCCGTGGCGAATGGTAGAAGGAGCCAATTACGCAATAATAAATTACGCCGACAATTATTTCGATGAAACACTTATTATTATAGTTCGCGTATTAACATAATTGCCGGCTCTTCAATTAAAACCGGCAACGTTGAAGTCGTCGCCGTTGCACGCTGTTGGGGTGCGTGTTTAGAAACCGGGCAAAACCGAGTAATTATTGGGTGTTGGCGTCCATTACATTCACTTGTGTTTAATACGATTTTATGAACAATTCCCGACAAATTTACGATCGTTTTCCACGTGGTGTAACGGCCGCGCGTCTGTCCGTTTGTGTGCATTTCGCCGTGCACTTCATCTATTATTGTGCAAGGTGAATAAAACGTCAAAAAAAAAAAAACGTGAGGGCCGAGGGTTAAAAAATATTTTATTGCACGACAACGTACTATTAATCATGACCGAGGGAAAAAATCGGAACTCATTTATATTTTATTCGTACTACACGCGGCGTTGAAAGAATTAAAAAAAAAAAACTTTCAAAAACTGTGCATATTGTACTACTGTACAAACACTTCTCAATTTATTTACATATTTATAAATTATTTTTAATTTTAATCACTTAAAATTATGAAAAAAATAAATATTGTATTCCGTAAATTATTGTAATATAATATTTTTTTTTACTAATTTACTAGTTGTGATCAAGTATTTTATATAAAAATAATCGTAAAATTTCATAATTTTTTAATGAATCATATTATTTATCACATATTTGTCGCTTTAATTTAAAATTTATATGTGTGATTTTTAATTATTTTACGTTAAATATTTGAGAAATCACATAATAAATTTCCGAGACACGGAAGTTGTAATTAAAAAAATATAATATAATATTACATATACAATTGACGTCATAGTCAAATATATTTTATTGATTAATAGAAATTAAATATACGATACTCGGTGTTGTGAGCCTGAAAACGTAACTATACAACAAAAATCCGGCTTATGCCTTTTATTTTTCTGTTTTGAATATATATATATATATATATATTTTTTTTTTGTATCTTAAAATTTATTTTGTCTTTGTGTCTTTCACGGGAAATTTTAATTAACTCGCATTGGTCGTGGAGTATCTATTGCCGCGGAGTCAATAAATTATTCTCGTATGACAACTTTTGTACGTAAAAGTGGTCGTGGGTTCCTAAAATTAAAATCACTGTACATTTTCTCATTATTTGATCATAAATTTACTTTTATTGCACGGTTTTTAAGTTATACGCGGACATATTTTTATTTATCACTGCCACATATATACAAATAATTCCAGTGGTGGTATAAAAAAAATAATATAAAAATTAACGAATGCGAAATGTGTGTATGTGTACGTATTTTGTAATTTGTAACACGCTCTTATAACACGGGACAATTTTGAATTTATTATATTATTTATATAATTGTTATTTTAATTAGTCGTAATAAATCATAATTGCAGTCATATGTATCAAAGGTTTGTGTAATAATAAACTGTTAAATCGAGTGAACTGAATTATAATCATGTTTATATATAAACTAATATTTAATTAACTGTTGAGATACCTTGATTTTATACTGATACGAAACAATGTATACCAGAGATTGTTAATTTATTTTCTTTATTAAAAATATAATACCCATTACAAGTAATTTGATCTTTTTTAACGATTAATAAGTGATTCAAAATTTAAGTATAAGTATTTTTTTTAATTAATGAAAAAAAATCTACCAACGTTACTCGATGTATTTTATATTTTATCGGGAAAATATTTCAACAATTTCAAAGATAATTTTAGGTTGATAATATTTTTTTAAGTACATACATAATATAATTTAAAAAAAAATGTTGAAAAATAAAATAGATTTACCGTTTTTCAATTGGTAATTGTAGTAACGATGTCATAATAGACGATCATCATAAATATAGGCGCATTTCCATATTATATTATGTATAAGTATGTAATATGTGGTTCAGAATGTAGGTTCGGTCTAGGTTTTCCGAAAAGATATTCTCTATTATATTCGTACGGCGAGGAACCCAATGACCCTTTTTACTCAGGAAATAATCAATCAACCACTCCTTCTCAAGCCAGTGATGTTTTAGCATTTCTATAATTTTATACTTATTACCGGGAAGAATTACGGTTGTAAATTTTAGTACATAATAATATGAATCGTGGTCGCATTTTCACTATGCTGAATTTTAATATTTCATATTTAACGAGTCAACTGTTTCTGTTAAACTACTATTTTATTTTTATTAATATTAATTTCACAATTCGCATATAAATAATGTGATTTATTATTATTTTTTTTAATGTCGAGCAATTATTTAGAGAAATTTGTTATGATAATTTATATATTACACGAATTGCACTGTTACTCGCTGTGTTCAGCACTAAAAACTGATATAATTTATATTTTTTTTCCGCGATTATTTATCAAATATAAAATAAATATCCGTATTCATAAAAAAAAAATCAGCCAAATTAACATTTTTTTTTAAATATCTACATTGATATTTCAGTTAAAAAATAATATAGAAAGGCTCGATATATTACAGTGTGTATCTTGACTTAGAAAAAATAAATTATAAAACAATGACAAATTTAACGCTTTATGACCATTTGACATAATAGAAGTTCGTTAACGAACTTGACTTATATGTGTCACATGTATAGGTACGATAATTCTATGTGTGAGTTATTACTGACCTTAATACATATATAATCACTAATCGAGTACACAATTACGTTTCATCATTGTGTTATCTTACGTAAAAATAATAATAAAAAATGAACTGCTTTATATCTATTATGTTTTATTATTAATATATATATATATATATATATATATATATATATATATATATATATATATTAGATCGATTTTTTTATTAATAAATAATATACCGTAAGCAATACTACAAAGTTGTATAATATTGGGTTGAATTTTGCAATTTTTAAACGATTATAAATAATAATAACGTTATGCCGTATGAAATATATAATTATCGCTTTTATCTGTTGAACCGTATAACATTTGTTTACATCGTTAAAATATTTAAAGTGAAATATAATTAGACATTTAGAAAATGAAAATGATTAATCGTTTGGCGCTACGTTACGTCATCGTCGTAGGTATTTTTTTTTATGTTTAAATTTTTCGTTCGATCAATGTTTTTAAATTGTTTTTTTTTATTTTCGCCTGTAATTTATACTTTCTAATTTTTTTTGATTCGCCGTGCAGGGCCGGTTCGACATTATTCGGTACTCAAGGCAGCACTAATTGATGTTGCCCCTTTGCCGTATATAATAAAGATTGCGCAATATTTTTATATATTGAGTATTCTAAGTTTTATAAATGTAACTGGATTCTATATTTAAATATCAATATTCATTATATTACAAAATTTTTAGTATAATTTAAAGAATATACTTTTATTATTTAGATTTAAAAAAAATCGCATTTTTTATATATTCATATTATATGAGGAAAAGTGAAATTGATCACTAGAAAGTTTGATTCAAATTATAAAATTATATATTGTTTTTTATAAATATATTGATATAATATATTAAGATTTATATATATATATATATATATATATATATATATATATATATATATATATATATATTGTTGATATTGCTAGATGATTGTTTAAAGCGGTTGTTTTATTTGACGATACGTATCAATATGATATAATATTGATTTTTGCTAATGGCAAAAAAAAAGTATTTTTGTGCGTTTTTCCCCAGAAAAAAAGTACATAAACGTAGCATGGCAGTGTTGCGATGGTCGGTTAGATAGTTTCGCGTGTCTAGCCGACCGCAGAAACATTTCACCTTGGCGGGTTTTAACACGAGAGCCCTCTCCGGCTCTAGCGGGGGAATGTGGCATTAATCAAAATTACAAGACGTGCACTCTCATGAGCAGTTTATTTTCCTGGCGAATCAAACCGGCCGTAAATCATGCGAACCCGTTTTTGTGTCCGCGCGACGTCCAAAACAACCGCCAAACGTAGAAATTCGTCCCGGGTTCGAAGCCCGGTGGGCGAATCGATCCCGTGCGCTTTTCGCTTTTTTTTTCTTCTTCTTCTTCTTCAACCCTTTCCCTTCAGTACTCTTCTACGAGCGCAAGTTTGAGAATCGTCGATCGCAATCGAATTTCCGCATTTCGCGCGCGCAAATTGTTTCACCTTCGACGTAGGTCTCGACGCCACCAGGTTTCCCCGCGAAGACTCGGCGCGATAAAGTCGCTACGTAAATGTGCGTGAAATGCAGTGGTTCTCAAACTGCGTCACGAAATTATTAAAATTAAATCCTTTATAAATATATAATATAAAGTTTTACTACCTAAAACATTGTATTAATATTTTTAATGACAAATTAAAAAATATAATTCGATTTATTTATTTTTAATAATGATATTGTAAAACCCTGTGAAGATGATAAAGTAATTGTAGTAGAATTATGAAATGGTATAAAAATCATAAATCTATAAGTTGTTTGACATAATATCAATTGGTCGTATTAAAAGGTTATGGTTGCTCAAGTTCGTGTTTCGTTTAGTTTTACATCAACCGGTTTTGCACGGAGTAGTTCAAAAACATTGAACGAAATTTGTTATTTATATACATTTGGATTTCGGTTCAGATTAACATATCCGCAGTTGGAATTCCATTTTGCTTCAGAAGCATTAGAATTTGTTCTATTTTAATTAAATATTGTAATTGACTGATTTTTTTATTGCTTTTTATATCTGAGTTCTGATAAAAATAATAGTAGATTACAAGACTTGTTTTAACACGTAATTTTATTAAACAAATTAAAATATATTTGAATTGCTTTTTCAAAAATGATTTATTTCTTAGATTTAATTTTTAATGTAAATATTATTGCAGAATCAATCGATATAATTTTTTTTTTTGATTTGTATTAAATTATATATAAATGCTAGTCTTATTTTATCGCAATAAGGATAATTGCAATAAAAATTATACATTCAGATAAAATACATTACTGTTATCAAGAATTTATTTGTATATATACTAGTTTTTGAATTGCATTTCTTTATGACTTAATTAATAATCGTGATTTAAATGTGTTTAATAATGACAGATTTATTATTTCAAGTATAATATATTCATAGAATATATATTAATATAAAACAAAGTATAAATTTGATTTCAAAATTTTTGAATAAATTTACTGTTAAATTAATTTATATTTTTAATTTATTAACTTGTACATAATGTTGCGATTTTTTATTGATAATATCGTTATAGTTATTTCGATTTATTCTAAATTATGTTTTATATTGATAAATTTATAAAATATTTTTATTACCGATTTAATAATATTTAAACAAAACTAATTTTCAAATGAAAATATTTTTATCTTAATATAATTTATATATCAATATGTAATATTAATTTATATTTTGAGTTCGGAACTTGTTAGTGTTCAACATGCTACTAAGTAAGCCATCTCAGAAATCGATAAAAAAATTATCTGGATCACCGAATTCAATGTGTATTTTTATAACCAAGCGAATGGAACTTCAAATTTGTGGTCACTACATAAGATTACTAAAACACAAAGTGATACAAATTTTTGCATAAATTGCCGCAGAAGAGGACACAGGACGAAAGCGATCGCAAAAAGCAATACGATTTCTATAAGATTTGTGGTTTACGATCAAAAGTTACGTGTGTCAATTATCGTCTTCTTTTTCTTCTTCTTCTTCTTCTTCTTAACGCAAAAAAAAAAAGAAAAAAAACCGCGAAAAACACTGTCCTTATATATTTTCATTCGCGATTGTTGCGGTCGCATGATTTATTCTGTACAATTTTGCGGTTCAGCGAATTCGAGCAAAAGCGACGTGTCGAAAAATACGATCCTTGTATTTTTTTTTCGTATTTTCGTTTCAAAAATTTTCAATTACGAAAAATTACAATTTATTACCGATGTACTACATAGTGTGTTGTTTGAAAGAATGAAATATATATATATATATATATATATATATATATATATATATATATATATATATATATATTTTTATATAATTTTTGTATGCCATTATAAAAGAATTGAAATCGTGTGAGATCCGATCGAGCCCGTATATTTTTTGACCACTATTATTATTAACCGGTGGTTTATTAAATTAATTGATTATTTCACCGGTCAAGAATTTCAAAATTTGTGATTCGTGCTAAAATTTTGATATTTCGTGATTTATAAAATTTAAAAAAAAAAAGTATAAAAAAATAGGTAATAATAATAATATGTGCGTTATTAAAATCAAATACGGTAATAAAAAATACGTTAAAAGTAGTTCAACAATATTATACGTTCGAGATATTGAAATATCACAGAGTAAGGCCAATATTTATCATTTTTAAATCACATTTCTTATATATAGGTCAAATATATGTATAAAAGTACGTTTATGAACGCGTTTTGTTCGAAAATTCTTTATAATAATTACGTGTTTTGTTTCTTTTTTTACACGCGAAACTTGTTAATTTTGATTGATCTTGGTCGCTAATTGGTCAATATTTGTAATTAACGAATTATATATATTTTACTTCAATTATAAAAATATAAATGTTTTGATAAAAAATAAACGATAAATATGAAAGTTAATTCGACATTATTTTAAAATTATGAAGAAAATTTTGTGTATAATAAAAAGAAGACTAAAAAGATTAGAGCAGTATTAAATGAAAGTAAAAATTACATTTAAAAAATATGAGCCATATGTAACTATCTTCATAAATATTCTTTTCATTGAAAAGATCCCCTCTGCATTGTAAAAATTTTGAATTATGTATCCTATTGAGTCTTAAAAAGGGAGTTTAAATGTAATGCAAAATTTTAGAAAAGTTACGTGTTCAGAGATTACAAAATATTGTGAATAGCATTTTAAAAGAACAAAATTAAATCATATATATTAATATAAATATACTGATTTATAGATTATGTAATATTATGAAAAAAATATGAGATGACATAATTTTATATTGTTATATTTAAAAAAAAAATATTATAATAAAAAGTGGGGGAAGAAAAATGATAATCATCACGGTCATAAAAGTTAGCGTCTTCTTTAAAGTCAAATATAATGATTGTAAAATTTTACATGATTATAGATTTGAACATCGCTTATTATTGATATGATAATAACTCAAAAAAAAAAATGTTTTCGAATTATCACGTCGTTCATATCGAAGTGCATACAGCGAGCAGAAGGTTAATGAGGACTAATAAGATTTTATCACGCCAAGAAATAAGAAATACGATACGGCGGCATTTAGATTGAAAAAAAAAACAATACGAAGAAAGAAAAATTAAAAATAAATAAATAAATAAAAAAGAGAACTTCCTTTTTTTTCTTCGGATCGATCTTCTGTATTCAAATCGTGTTGAGTCTTTTTCGAGGCTCTAGTGTCGGTAATGTGGTATGCCTGTGTGGCATCTTGTAATTATGTATTGATGCATCTTGTGCATTCGGTATTGAACACAAAAAGCAGTCTGGCCACATGTAGCGGTGTATCCTGGTCCTCTCCCCCTTCCTCCCCCGCCTCATGCACCCCCGCTGGTCCGTCTGTGACCCTCCCCCGCTATGACGTGTGCAGCCTGAAACAGAATATCTCATATAAATATGAGAACCTGAACGAAATCTCGGCGGTGATGCTTGATTTTTAAACAGTACAGTCGGTCTCATCTCAGATGTTTACCGTAGTTAAAAATATATATTTTATACATATTAAAAAATAATAAATATTATATTGAAAACAATCACAATTTTATATATTTTTTTTATTTACAGTTATTAAGATGTCGGTCTGTAAATTTATAGAGCAAAATTATTAAATATATATATAAAATCTAAATATTAAAGAATAGAACTAAATATATAAATGTGATACAAATATTATAATATAAAATTTACTATTCTATTTCATAATAATATCAAAAAATATATTTATTTGTTATTATCATGAAAATATCGTATTTAAATATATATTTTTATACTAAAATATTCAATTTATAAGTCATATATAATTTGACAATAAAATTTCCTTGTTTAATATATACGTATACATATAAATATTTAACCATATATATATATATATATATATATATATATATATATATATATATATATATATATCATGCAAATTTAACACGATTTTTTTTATCTTATTATGACTATATATTTTGAATGAGCGAATCACAGAGTAAAATTTTATTTTATCAAAAATACATACCGTACAAATTTGATTATTTTCATTTTTATTTTCGCATATATTAGTTACCTTCCATTATAATTAACGGGAATAAATCATTTTAGTTCATTAGACATGCGCGCTTTTTTAACGTTGACGTTGATTTATAGCGACGAAGGAGCGGTCTTTTCGCATGGTCGTAAAAAAAATAGTAATAAATATCGATTACTATTGCATTCACGTATCGCACCGGAAAAACTAGAATATTATCGCAATTAATTAATAATAATGAAAAAAATAATAATTAATATTTACACGCCGAAATGTGGTAGACATATAATAGAGAATTTTCAGATATCGAAAAAAAACGCTCCGTTTAAAAATTAATTGATAACGAACAAATATTTTTGTAATGACTATTATTACAATTTTTTCGTTAAATTGGTCAGTTATGAGCTGTCGACTCGGAAAATTGTAATTATAAATTTGCGATTCGTCGTAACGAACATCCGAGATTGTTTCGACTGTAACCCGTTTGCCTACTACACGGCATTGTTTATAATAAACTTACCCATAAGTTAATATACATATATGTACATATGTAAATATGCATCCATGAAGATTTATTTTTTGTGAATATGAGAAACTTATTTCGTCGATCGTAAATAAAGCGATGCAGAGAAATAAATAAATAAATTGGCATTTGGAAATTGACAGCGTGACTAAAACACAGCTCCAACGTCCGCAGGTGGACTTATAATATGTAACGATTTCAATCGCCGTCAGTTTTTCAAGAATTATGAATAATAATCGAAATATAAAAAAAAGTACATATTTATATTGAAATTATTCACAATCATTCCGCGTTTATTGCGAATTATTACTGTTATTATAAGTGCGTGAAAAAAAAATGTATATATACGAATAATGTCGTATTGTATAATTTATATAAGGTTATTCAATATATTTTAAAATAAGAAAAAAAAAGTATATTTTTACGGTGAATTCGTAAGCAGATATTAAATTATTATAATTAAATATATAACGTATGTCCACCATTTTTATTACGACGATGTTGAGCATTCGTTTCATTTTATTACTATTTATTATTATTTATAATAATAAATATTACTTTTTATTTTATTGCTGTTGTATATAATACACATATTAATCATAGATAAATCGAAAACTATGATACTTAATTATTTTATTTTTTATTCAAATATATGTTTTAATTTTTTAATCATTTTACTTCAACAATATAAATTTTATATTTCATATTAAAACAAAAAAAAATATTTATTTGAATATTGAAAAGACGAATTTCAAGTATATTTTTTTTTATCTTTGAAAAGTTTATATTAAAAGATTTACTAAATATATCCATCCGAAAATTAATTATATTTGAATCTTATAAAGTTATATAGAAATTATTATTTTTTAAATCATCAAAACAATATATTTATAATTAATATGCATTAATTTGGTAGTATAATTTTTTTATACAAATCATATTTGTATTAATGCATTAAATATAGACAGTGGAAATTTTTAATATTTTTTTTTTAATTCACGGAATTTTACTGTTAAAATATTTAACATTTGAAGATAACTGGTATTACAAGTTGTATACACGTATCCAAATATGTACTCTCTCTTGCGCGCACATACACACACACACACACACGTGCACACACCACGCACACATGCGCAGTAAAACTGCATATATATGCAGCGAAAAGTGCATGTGATGCGGTTGCATGCAGTAAAAGCACGTGGTCCGCAAGTGTCACGTGCACGATTGTCACGCCCACAACTGTCACCAGTGTTGACATGCAATATTCGCATAAACAATCCAATGTTACCACATTGAAAATGCAAAAAAAAAAAAAAAAACACAACGATTTCAATCATTAAAAACTGATTTTACACAACGTAGAATTAATAATAATTTTAAATCTTTTCTTACGTTCGTTTTTCATCTAACACATTTGAGAATCGCGCTTTCTTTTCGGACGGCGACAAAAATTTTTCATTGTAGCGTTTCTCAAATAGTCGCTCTCCAGACTGACGCCAGCTAATGACTAATCCGCGGCTCTAAAAAAAAAAATAAAAAAAAGAGAGAATTATATGTTATTTTTAATATGGCTAAACTGGTAATTTTCTTTTGGCCCCCAGCGTTATCGAAAGACAAATTACGGGTTTTGCTACTCGAAGCAATTTGAGAAACTTTGAAATATATTTTCGGCCGTTTTCTCATATAAATTTATATAAATTAGCAATGTATTATAGCCAATTAATTAATGAATATTTTGCGGTCGAACAATTAATAAATAAATTTTGAGTGGACTTGTAATGTATTTCTTTATTTTTCTTTTGCTTTTGTGAAAAATATATTGATCTTTTATGTTGAAAAGTTCAATAGACTATTATATATTATTAATATAAATGTTTTATGTATTCAATACATATTAAAAAAAACGCAAATTTAATAGATATTATATATTATGCATTGAAGAACTGGATATTTTTTTCCTCTGCATAAATGTATATATGTGTATATTTTATATTATAAGTTTTTCCAAATAGGAATTTTTGTGTCTTAATTTACATAATATTTTATGTAATAATTAATGATTAATAAATTTCGTAAAAAACAATATTAGGAGACTCCAAAAGAAATTGTAATCAACAAATATTTAATTTTATTAATATTAAATTAAATAACGATATTTATTAATAATGATTCGTAATATGTTTTTATTTAATGTAATGGTCGATTATTATGTTTACAGTTTGTTATATTCTAAATATTTAATTTGTTCACGCGATAAAAATTAATTTTATTTTTTATATCTACAAAAAAAATGCGCCAACATTCACCTTAATATAATTATTTATGCAATTTGTCAGTAAGTATATTTGGCTGCAGGTGCCTTATCATTGATTTGAATCTTAAAAATTTACGCCGCCTAAATAGCAAAAAATATATAACATTATATAAAAAAAAGGATTTGAGTTGCGATATTTGGTAAGTAATTTAGTTGAACTATGAAAATATTATACTAAACAAACTATTTAAGTAAGACAACTAAGATATAATCATTACATTATAATTGAATTATACGACGTTTATTTGATTGATTGATTATTATTATTATATTATATTTTTATTACTAAAAGATAAATAATTAAAATAAAAGTTTTTTTTAATTCAATTATATTTGTCAGATATAATAAATTGTTTTTCAGTATCGTTTTTTTTTATTTTTTTTTACAAAAATTTTATAATAATTATGTATAAAAAATGTTTTATAAAATACGTACGAATTATTTAGATTAATTTTAAATATTTTTTTTATAAGCGATAGACGTTTAATAGTAATACATCTTATTGAAAATAGTATTGTTTTATATCGGTTCATTTTTAACATACATTTTATCGTATTTTCTGTGGCAAAATCAGAATTTATATATATATATATATATATATATATATATATATATATATATATATATATATATATATATTATTTTTTACTTTTTGATGGACGACCGTTCGTTGCAGTATTGCAGCGCAGTGGGGAAAAACTCGGCGCACTTTTGCGACAAACGGCGGGTGGTCAATTTCCGTTAATTAAAATCCCGGTAAGAGTGAAAAGGTGGCCGGCTAAATGAATTTTAGCAAGTATTTGTCGAGTTGTAAATCCTAATAAGCGGTGGCTTCAGGTACCGAAGTTGCGTGGCTAGTGGGGGCCAACTAATGAGAGGGCGGACCACCCAGCGGACCGGTCCCGCGGCCAAATAATTGCCGGACACTCATTCATCATAGCGCTCACCCGAACCCTCCTAACAAGTAATTTATTCAATATATATATATATATATATATATATATATATATATATATAACATGGTCATACCCATGTATTATATATTTAGATATGAACTAATTCGTATGTATGTATAGGAATAAGAAATAGCGGAATATATATATATATATATATATATATATATATATATATATATATATATATATATATATATATATATATATATACGTATAAAAATATCGCGTATTAATTTCGTCGCTATCTATAATCTATTTCATTTAAAAAAAAATGTTTCGAAATCAAAATTTTTAATAAGTGCTTTTTATAGATTATTATTTTTTTTTAATAAATTTAAATTTAGTTAAAAGAGGAACGCAATATATGATATAGTCGCCCTGATGATTTTTCTTGATAGAATTATATAACATCATATATCGTAGTTCGAATCTATAATTCTTAGATGTGGTATAAAAATTGATTTAAAAAAGAGAAACTAAAAGCGATATTTATAAGTTTTGATTTTTTTTATAGATTGTATTAAGATAAAAATTTGATAGCATGATAATTATATATTCAATATATTTATAAATCGATTATTTCGATAATATTAAATATGCTTAATAATCATTTTGTCACGCTGATGTTTATATATTTTATTATTTATTAAGAAATATCAAGTTGATAATAACAAAGAATATTTATGTTTACGCGGCAAGATATTTGAATTTGTAATAATAAATTATCTATAAAATAAAGAACAGTGAATCGAATAAAACTAAATCAAGGTTAAAAGATGAGACAATAGAGAACTATTTTATTGTATAAACGAAATCGGTTTTTTTTTAAGTCACGATTCACAATCCAAATTTTAATGGATGACTGGAGATAGAGGAAGCATTTTAACTAGCTTTAGATGCAACTTATTTTTTTCTCGTAATATACAAAATGCATTATGTAAATTATTATAATTGTTTTTACATTCACACGTATGTAAAATGCATTTCGATAAGTGTGCGACCATATCTGAAACGACGGCATATATAACAAGATCAAAATAAAAATTCATAATGATTTTACCACATGGAGAGAAGAATGTTAAAAAGGCCACATGTGTGAGTATTAAAAAGATATAAAAAAAAAGAAGACGGCAACGTATTCGACGACGAATCGAAATCTCATATTTTAATCATACATATTTTTCAATTAATTTACGATACACGTTTTTATTCGTATTTATAATTCAACGTTCAAATTCGTCGATATATTTAATAATGAATTATACATGCAGTTAAAAAAAAATATAATTAGATTGCCTATAACGTATACGATTTTTCATTTTTTTTTCTTAATGTGTCGTTTCCTCAATAATTATTTTCACGTCGAAATTTATGTACGAACACCTACGCTCGTTTCCACTATCAATTTTCACATAAATTTTGACCTAATTTTTATTATTACATTCTTGTAATGGTTAGGCGTTATTTTCGCAACGGTGGCCATTTTTTATTTATCGCCATTTGTATATATATCATTGTCGAACGATTATATCGGCGTTAATTATACGGGGTGACGTTAATTTGGGCGGCGATTCTGTTTAATGCTAATGCACATTGTATATAATGTCGGCGAGATGCATCGAGTATCACTTGTGTAGTACATAAATTGTTTTAATGCTTGATAAATTGCCATAATTTATACGTGTGTGAGTCTGCGTTATTAAAATTTACGATTTATTATACTTATATTAAGTTCGTTTGCATATTTTATATTGTATAGAAGTAGTGGACTTGTTATGCTTATATGTAAAACAATATATATATATATATATATATATATATATATATATATATATATATATATATAATAATTTAAAAAATATATTAATATTATTCAATAAAAATACAGATCGATTTGATTTAATTATAAATTTTTATTAAAATAAAAAAGGTTTGAAGTCCCTGATATTTATGAATTTAATACTTACTATGAATAATATTATTAAGAAAGTATATATAAATATTTTTTTCTTACGCAATAAATAAATTTATTGATGATTTATAAGATTCTCAAAGTTTATCTTATAATACTAATTGTGTCGATCGTGGGATGCACATAAATTTTATTTTATTTATTTTTTTATTAATATTTCATAAATAAATTGTTTATTTTATATTTAATAAAACTATATTAATGATCACCAACGTTTTTATTTTTATTATCGATTATAAAAAAAATAATATTAAAAATAACATGATTAATATTAAACAATATTATAATAAAAAATGTGTAATTTTTAATCACATATATGTCAATATTAATCAAAATGTATGTAAAAATGTCGTCATTTTATTTTGCAGAATAAGGCGTTTAATATTTAGGGTAAATAAGCACCGACAGGTGGTGAAGGAATTTTCGTTGTAAAATAATATTACTTTTACTGCCATCTAATGGCGATCGTTGTAGGTTTTATGTAGCCGTTTATGGCCGACAAAGGTTGTGTTACAGGATAAACCCCTCGTTATCACGCGCCTGAATTGACGCCGTTTCGACCTTCCGCAACAGTCGAAAAGGTCGTAACTGAATATAGCCGTCGGTCGATTAAAGTCTTAATTTCGTCGCGTTTTAGCGTCGTTTTTTACGCATTTACACGTTTTACTTGCAATTTTTTTTTCTCTCTCTCTTATTGCAAATTAAATAATTGAATCGCATAATATAAAGGTCAAATATAAATTTAGAATGGCCGATTCCGACGTTAAATTGCAAACGGGCATCCGAAAACACTATTTTATCTTTTCGAGTGTTTATTGCCAAGAATTTACAGAATGTATTTCAATTTTTTTCATAATATATTTAAGTTATCTTATTTTTATCTGTGTAATCGATGATTTTTTTTATCAATATTCAAATAATTTTCTAATGATATTTTATACATTTAAAATACAATTTAAAATTTTATATTTCGTTTTAAATTGTGGCGGTTGTAATTGCGCAATATTAAAATTAAATATTTAATATAATACTTTGCATACTTTCAAACCGAGTGAGATTAATGGCCGAAACGTGTGAGTTATGGCGGATGGGCGTCACCCTAGAAAAGGATGTCTATAAGAAAAATGTATGCGTTATGCGATATAGAAAGAGAAAAGAAATGGTTCCTTTTAAATTTTAGGTCTGTCCGCGTATATTTATTAGTAAACACGTCATTTATTTTTTTATTTATTTATTATTAATTTTTATATTACCGGATCCAAAAAAAAAAGATTTTTGTATATATATTTTTATATATAAATGGTAGTGAGCTGTAGGTATAGCTAGTTTTAAGAATATTTTTTTGTTGTTTATGAAATATGATTGTAAAATTTACTAAGTAAGAAGATCGTGTATTCCTCCGTTTTATTCAGCAAATTAAAACACCGAATGATGAATAACGACTTCAAATTTGTTTAAGATACTATCTGGTTGATTTGTGGAGTCGAAAAATGTTTAGGAAACTGTTCACCAAAATACATTTATTTATTTATTGGCGTTCCAGGTTGATGTATGCGACACAGTCGTTCCTCTTTTTTTTATTTTATTCAAATGCGCTGCTGATATATTGCGTGTAGGAAACGTTTGGAAGGTAGAGACGTCGTTCGCTTTTCGATAGTTACGTGGATTTCAACCTCTTGTTGTGGCTTTTTTTCTTTTTTTTTTCAAATGGAAAAAAAGGAAAATTATTGCCTAAAACGGAAAATAAACAACCTATAATTTATTGAATTATATTTCATACACAAAATACTGCCAACTGAAATTTTGATATATTTAATTCGCTACTAGCAATCGAAAACGATTTCTATCCCATAATAGTGAATTAATTCGTTTTTTATGTATTCAAATAATAGTGTGATTAACTGAGTTTAATTCTTTTTTGAGTTTATATAGAAATTATTCAAATTAGTTTTGTGTCATCGAGTTTTTAATATATAATATATATTACCGTTTTTTTTTCAAGTGTAGGAATACTCGTTCTTTATAAAACTTTTTTTTTATTTTCTTAATTAAGCGACTAACAAACGATAAATCAAAATTATCTGTTACAAAATAAGCGTACGTTGACTTATGCTCTTTTCGATACACGAGAAAACTTGATATCAGTACTTGTTCTGTTGTTCAGATTCTTTGAAAATCAACAGTAACGAAGATTAATGTTTTGGCAGTATGTATCCGTAGAAAAGAACAATTTTCGCACGAAACTTGATTTTATATACATATATTTTTTTTGAATTTATCAATTAACATTAATTATATTTATTTTTGTATTTTTACAACTCCACAAATATATTTTATGTATCTATTATATAAATGTTGTAGTTTTTTTTATAGATTTAATTTATACATTTTACGTGTTGAGAATTGTAATTCAATAATTATTATAATACGATAAAATATTAACACCGAGTAAATATAGATAATTATCGTCATTAATATTAAATTACGCTTTGTTAATTAATAAAATGATTTTTATTTTATGTCCGCATTAATTGTTTGCGATTTATTTTAGTAATCGTATACAACTTTTATGTATTTGTACGCGTGACGCTACGAAAATGGAATAAGCAGGTATTTTTAAATGCGATAAAATCTTTTGTGTGTGGGATTTAACATACATCGTCTTTGGACACGTTGTCCGTGTCAACTTGGACGATATTAGTTTTACTCGTTCGCGCGTAATTCGTCTCTTTCGCGCGCGTCGTATATCATTCGTGAGACGGCGAAAGAGACGGACGATCCGACCCTTAAAAAGGCAACAAAATGAAGAATGTTCGTATAATAGAAAAATTAAGAATGAAAAACGTGTATCCGATTTCTTCAACGTATATATATATATATATATATATATATATATATATATATATATATATATATATATATATATATATATATATATATATATAAGTTTGTACGACATCACACCCTTCATGGATCCTATTCTTAAAAGCATTTCTCGGTACTACTCATGATGTATGATCTCGGATTTGGATTTCAGGTCTTGAAGTCCCGTATCGCCTTACTATGCTCGATGCTTTTAATTAAAATAACATCTTTTATACTACACGCACATTCGAGATTATACGATTTTTTTTCAAAAGGTCGACATATTTTATATGATATTTACGAGGCGAAGTTCACAATTAGACATTGTGTACGTAGTTTTACCATCGATAAATCTTTGTCGTACGTAGCGGGGTTATGCTTTAAATCATTCCCCGAGGTATCTTTTCTTGGACCATTGTGCGTCTATCTGTTTAGTCAGTGTGTCCATCATTAGTATTCTAATGCAGCGGTTTTTACTAAATCAAAATTTCTATGCGGCCGTTTATCAGAGCCGTTTGAATGGCTCATAACCCGGAGGGGACTTTTGTCAGTTTGAAGTTTGTTTTTATTTAAAAACTTCCCTAAAACTTCTCGGCTTTTGTTGCTCTGACATGATATGTGTGGTCTCTTGTAAATTCGAATGATATGTAGATGCTCGATTTCGATAATGGCCGACTTGATTAAATAATATGTTTTATTTCTCAATTAAATTAGTTGTAAGTGTGATATTTTTTCTTAAAAGCGGCAGTTAGTTTCAAGTCGGAATAATTAATTATGTAAATTTACGTAAATTTGCTTACAACTTCATTTACGATTTAATTCTAAGATAATCGAGACATTATTTTATTTGGTTAAAAACAATGTGAAAGCCATTTCGAATTTTCCACCATAATAAATGTATTAAATTGTGCAATATATTTACATTGTACGATTATATACGAATTCTTGTATACCATAAATGTTGTAATGTTAACTATCTAGATTATAGTTTTTCAAATGTTAGTTATATATATATATATGAAAAATTATTTATATTAATTATTTTCCATGTAATATTGAACTCTTTTATAAATGTAATAGAAAAAATAATTTCAATATTTTTTTTAATTTATTAATATTGATCTAGACGAAACATTGTTATTTCCGCACTATTTGATTATTATATGAAATGTAAGACAATTTTTCAATTTAATAAAACACTATTAGATAAAAGTATTCGAAAAGAAAAATAATTGAACAGAGAAAATTAATTTGATGCTTGGTTTGTGGCAGTTAAACCGTAAAATCGAAATAAAGATTTCATCTATGACCATAAACACAATGATTATAAATGTAAATTTTATAGATTTTCATTTAAATGCTAAAACATTTAATGTCTTTGCAATGTAGATATAATTTATTCGAAAGTTTTTGTATAAAAAAAAATTGAAATATTAAATTACGTTATTGCTTTTAATAAAAAATAAAAAATAATACTTTATATAAAATTGGACCCTCTTATATTGTAAATTATATTCAGTAGAAATATTTTAATACATTGTAAATTGTCAATGTTGTATTATATATAATAAAGTTAGAGTTTGTCAATCGCGGTTTCCGCGACTTGGCACGCACGGGGGTGCTGTCGGGTGGAGCAATACGTCAAGTTTCCTTGCACAGGGGTAAGAGGTATATTTGTGCTGGTGGTAGGGGGTAGAAAAGCGGTGATGGGGGTGGCCTCGGCTAAAACATGGCGCATAACACCCCTTGATTTATGGCGGCCGACGAAACTTTGGCTCGCGTCGACGGGGGCGCGAAGGGCGGGGCGGGCCACGAGCCCTACTACCTATGTACCTGCCTACATTTTTTTTCTTTTTACGTTGAAACACTACATACAAAGCGCACTATTCTTATTCTTATTTTTATAATATAATATTATATTGTAATTTATTACACAATGAATAATTTTAAATACAATAACGGGTTAACGGGTTTTCATACGTCATACGCGTAAAATGATTATTAAAATATATTTTGTCGCAAGTGACCTTCCTTTTTATAGCTAACAATTGAAGTTTAACTATCAATTTAATAATTTAAAACATAATTATTCAAGTAATAATCTATAGATTTATAGTCGATGATGATATTTTTATGTTTCAATTTTTTTTTATATAATTTGATTAAATTTGTCCTTTTGTTGACTATTCAATATATATGTTGTAAAGAAATAATGACTAAAAATTCAGAAATTAAACAATTAAATTGTTTTTTTTTAATTTATTATTATCGATAAAATATTTGAAATATATCATTTTTTTGAATATAATTAAAATTGAGAATATTTAAAATAAATAGATCGATATATTTATTTATTTCCGTTTAAGTACCTCAATAACGTATTTTACAATGAATATATAATAAACACATTGCAGCTTGCATTATTTATTAAGCTGCAAGTGCAAGAGTTGCTAATTACTCCGGCACAAAATATCGTTTATCTTTCGCACTGGGTGGTCTAAATGCGGCCCTAAAACACCGTTTTGTTTCACATAGTGCATAAAGGACGTCTTTTGAATAATATTCTTTAATTTAAAAAATACGATATCACAGATGAACGTGAGTCGAATATGTGAAAAAAAAATATTTATATATATACGTATAAAAATTCATTGTATATTGTAGTATACAAATCGCATATGAATTATGACTTCACGGTTTCGATTCCGAGATACTGCGGAAACGGGAACTGAATAACAAATGCAAAAATCATAATATGGACATTTTCATCATCGAAAAGTCGTAAATAATACTGCAAAAAAGTAAATAAATAAATATAAATATAAAGTGTATTATGCAGTTACGATGCGCTCGCTGAACGGCACGAAAAAATGCAGTTTATTCGTTGCTCTTTAGTTATACACTAGAGCGATATATATCTTTTTCGTTATTAAAATTTTTATTAATTAATTAATTAAGGCTCGAAATTGATTGTGATCTAGAGTCGGTTAAAACTATGTTTATATGTTGTATATAAATATTTATTTTTTCAATTTAATCGGTTTAGGAAATATAGTTTCTTTAGCGGTAAAATTGTTATATGTGTTAATTATGATAGCATTTTTAATAAAGATATATATCATATGAAATTTATTGCATTACTTCATAGTCATAGATAATATTTTAATTTTAATATTAAATTTTATATCTATATATGTATAATTATTATCTAATGTTCGAGAACGTTTAAAATTAGTTTATATTAATAAATTATAAAAAAAATAAAAGTAAGTTGAAGATGGAATTGAGGACTCAATCCTATTAAAGAAGCAATAGTTTATTTATTAATAATTTAATATTTAAAATTATAAAATATTCGTTAATTATTACATTTTCTAATTGCAAAAACTTATTTTATAGAAAAAAAACATAGTTCTATAATAGTTTATAAAGTATTTTCAGTATAGAAGTTTATTTATAAAAAAAATCTTTGAATATTGATATTTTTATAAATATAGGATGCATTTTCACCTTATTCTGGTATATTTGCAAGAATATGTAAATATTTTATCGCGGGTGAGCAAATCAAAAGTAAATATAAGATCCCGTGTTTAACACGGTCATTATGCATTGTTTGAAGACGGTTAAAATTAACCCTGAAACGACGCGGTCTTTTGACTCGTCTCCTTATATAGACGATTCTACAGCCAATGTGAGGGTACATAATTTGGCAATTTTCTGGTCCTATTATTTCTAGGGGATCGCGTCTAATAACTTAACCCGAATTTACGGGGTCTTTGGTATCCCCCTGTAGCCCCGTCCCACCCTTCATCCTCCGTCTGGCCCATCTTTACCTTTACTTTACGCACACGAAAATCTAGGGGAAGCACAGGGTGTTCACTATCGATCGTCTACTAGGCACAAGTTATTAATAGTCACTTTAAAACTAAATTTCCGTTCTTCACATAAATCGTTCATGGAATTTTAGGACAAATATCACTAGGTTAATCAATTTATAATAGGTCGTTATTATAAAACCCGCGTGTATCATTTGCTATAAAAATATAACAGAAAATTTTATTTAACATAATATGAAATATTTAAATTTATGTATTTTATAAGTATGATACTCTGTTTATTATATTTACTGGTATAAAATAGAAATAGTTTTTAGAAAATCATATTGAATAAAATTTTGAAAAATTGAGAATTATTAATGATTTATGATTTATTTTTAGTCATCATGCTTTATTTTGTGAAATCGTAAAAAATGACAAACGTCATAGGAATCGATTATCAATAATATATATATATATATATATATATATATATATATATATATATATATATATATATATATAAATATATATATGAAAAATAAATTTACTAAGTCAATTTAATAATATTATTTCATATAGTAAATATAATAGGTATAAAAATTATTAATAATTATAGGAGTTAAATTCATAATTTTTGTACGATTATTTTATATGAATTCAAGTTTAAAATTAATTAAGTCAATATATATATATATATATATATATATATATATATATATATATATATATATATATATATATATATAATGTTAATTCTTATTCTAATATTTATATTGCATATTTTTTTCTTAAGAATTTATAGTATAAAAAAGGTACCTTTACTGTATTATAAAAAAATAATATAACAAGAAAACAATAAAATATTTGTATGTACAGCTTTCAAAGATGATGTATAGATTTTCATTTTTTGTCGATTTTTTTCGAGCACTTTCTATTTTGACAATGCGAACAACAGAGGTGATACAACTTTCTATATTCATATAAATAATATGCATTCAAAAAAAAAAAAAATACAAAAAAACTGCGTGTGCGTGTCAAATCAAAACATCGTATTATATTATAAAAAAAACTTTTCCATATTTTTGAAATAGGCTAAGTTTTATTTTTTTTTATATTTTACCTGTGTGTGACCGATTTTTTCCCTTTTTATTTTCGTCCTTTCTCAGAAGCGTTTTAATTTTTTTTTATTTTAATGCGAACCGAAATTTTTACGGACACAATACATTTTAGTGTACGAATCATTGGCTACATCATAAATATTTTTTTTTATCTTAAAATACGAAGAGCCAGGAATGATTTATTAAATATATATATATATATATATATATATATATATATATTTACAATGGTCGACGAGGTGTAAATATTTTTTTTATTTTTCTTCAAAATGTGACAAATTTTTAGTATTATTTTTTTTATTAATTAATCTGTGCAGTTTGAGAATCATTCGTAAAGGTTGGAGGGCTGTAAAAAACGAGACCGCGTTTGAGACCCATCTGGTACGAGATTCAGCAGTCAGAGTTAGTTATGGCGTTCATTTGCGAACCGACAGCCTAGAAGGCTTTTGTGCCACCCCTTACTTGATTTGTTAACGTTTCTCTATGTCTGTGGCTTTTTTTATTCTATTAAAATTACGGCACTGTGATTTAAGCCGACTTAAATGACATGATAACAGTGAAAAATATGAAAATTTATTTGACTGAACACATTGTACTAAAATTACGATTAATTTTATTATTTTCAGTATTTTTTTTTTTATTTCATAATAAAAGTCGTTCTTTTTATATTAACAATTCGATTATATGATATCAGCAGAATTTTAACGATTGTCAGTAATTGATAATAATGACTAAAATTTATATTTCAATTTTTTTAGTTTTATAATTAGGGACAAAATAAATCTTGTGAGTTTTGTGTTTAAAATATCTTTGATTTCTGAAGGTCGTCTTTTTATATTATAATTTCAATTTCATCTATAATATTTTTGAAGTATTAAAAAAAATTAAATGTGACAAATCTTTATACTTTAATCTAGATTTCTTAATAAATTCGAAGACAAAATTAATATGCTTCTCACAAAGTAAATAAACATTTAGTTTATAATTCAGTCGTTTTAAATCTTTGCATACAGATCATTAAATGTACGTTTTTATTTTAAATTAAGCCGTAGTTCACAACCATTAAAAATATTAAGCATTGGAAAACAATGAAGTTGTTATATTTGTCGAATATACGTAATAACTGTTTACAACATTCAATTTCTGAGAAAAATCACACGTACATGAAATTATTTGTAATTTTTGAAAATAAAAACCATTTGAAAATGTATAATTACATTCAAAAATAGGGATATCGTTTAAAAAGATGCGGTATTTTTAATTGATAGGTATATCGCGGCGGCATATGTTTTTTTTGACGTAACGAAAAATTATAAGATTTTTATTTTATTTTCATTTTTTTTTGGTCCACAACCAGCTTCCCGTTTCGCGTCGGCCGTGTCCACAGAATAAATTGTCGAGTTAAAATTAAGTTATAATGTCCTATTCTCGCATTAAGCGTAAGTAATTACTTGGCGAATGTAACGCAAAATAATAGCGAGTACACCCCATCCGGCAAGTTTTTGCTTTACGTTCGTAGCGGCGGCAAGAGTCAGAATGCGGTAATACTTCGACCGACTGTACTCATATTTCACAAAGCCTCTTACACACTCACTTTCCCTAACATTCCCAATTAATTATCATGCCCTTTCTTTCGCGCTTGCGCATTTAAATATCGCACAAAAGGGACGCCGAACGGCGCCATTTTCTAAACCGAGAGATACTTTAAAACCGTCACTTAATTTTTTAATGCTTCGCATCCTTTTTATTTCGCGTTAAATCCGTATAAATTATAAAATTTATAAATATATTAAAACATATAAGATATAATTTGTGAATGTTTTGAAAATTTTGAGTGAATGCAAAATTTAACACGGTTTGTATTCATGGGGTGTTATTTTTGACGATCTATATTTGTTACCCCCGAGGTTTGTAAACGATCCCAGTTCTAATTAACGTTTCCCGCTTCTAACAACATAAAACGTTACTCGAATTTTTTCCTCCCGAAATATTATTCGAAATTGTGCGTGCGTGCTTGGTCAAAAAAATATTTATAAATCATTTTTTTTCATCTGGAAAAACGAAACATGAGACAATGGAATTGCTTGCGTTTCGTATTCACGGTTAATTTGTTGGAAGATATTGATATTGTGATTTATTTTGGAAACGCCGATGAATTTAATTTTGGGCAGCAAAAACTTATTCTCTTTACCAATTTTGGTAAGAATGAAGATAAAGATAAATAACATTTCTTTCTATTTGTAAAGGGGGAGGAAAAATACGTTCAATTTGTCTGATTGGCCCTCACTCTTGAGTCATTTGACTTTCAATAAATTCGTACGAGATTTAACGCCCACCAAAAAAAAAGATGATTTTTTTTATATACGAACCGGTCCTGCGGATTTTATGCAAATACATTATGAATTATTGCGGTTTTAATTCAATATAATAATGCTATAAAATATCGAAAAAAGCCTATATTTATTATCTGACTTCTATAAAGTAGTGGTCCGAACGAACGAACGAGTAGAAAAAATATTATGTCTCATAAATCATGACAATTTTGAAATTTTCTGCGAGCGATGTCAGTCGTGGATGGGGGGGGAGGAGGGGAAATGGTTGATGTAGAAAAGACTAAATAAAAGTAGACTCTATATAAAAACTAAAGTGAATATCGGAAAGTCATTTTGAGCTATTCTATTAAATTGGTTCGACATAAACTTTTATAAATCTGATTAGTTCCTCTGGAAAACGTTTTTCTCGTTTTGAGATAAATATAAAAGTTTTCGCATAAATTATCCGTACGTGTATAGTGAAAAGGTATAAGTTTTTTTTTTGATACACACATACATATACATACAAGCATACGAATACATTCGCACCGAAATTGTTTTTATCGTGTGGAATTCTTTTCACAAGGGGAAACAGAAATTGCAACGTTTACCCGCACATAATCTTATTGGCAATCAGGGTTAGAGGTTGGGTTAAGAGCCAAACCACGCTGTTTGGTATTGAGAGTTACACAAGCTTTTACATCCTCAGGTTTAGAACACAGTGAGTTAAATGTATACGATCTCATTGTAAACTATCTATCAGAAAGATTCCCAATCTCTTTTTTTTTTGCCATAATGCTATAATATTTTATTATATAAAGTATAGAAAGGTAGATTTTTATTTTGATATAATTTAAACAGACTTGATAAAATATACAATAATATCAGCGGATATAATATAGAGATATTTTAAATATTTAACGACGATTTTTAAATTATAATATAAATGGATTACTATTAGAATCAATAAAATTTAATACAATATTAAGAGAATAAAATTATGATAGATTTATTACTTTTATGGGAAAAAAACAAAAAAATTTAAAAATAAAATAATATAATTTTATTGTCAAGGAAATAAATGAATTTTATTATATATATATAGATAGTGTTTTATTTATTCTGTTCATTTTAAAGTAGTTTGAGAAGCTTAACGCCGAGAAGATAGGGTTCTGCTTTGGATATATATCTGATGCAGGTCGATAGTATTTCCAGGGCGGGTTGGATAAGGTTAGGGGGCAGGTTGCACCCCAATTTCCCGAGATTGATTTCAATCCAATTTAGAAAACTTCCGTTTTCCTTCCGTTCCCCCCGCAGTGAACTGCGTCATTGTTTATTTTATGGCATGTAATTGGGTGAATCACAGTGAAGCGGTTCTCTTTTTTTTTTTCGTCGTACCGTGTTTTGCTAGGTTTATTTTTATTTCTGTCTATGCATATAGGGCTGTTTGTAGTTTTATGCGAAATGAACTCGCGAAAATTGCCATTGAAAATATTATTGCTTCGAAAACATCTCTTACCGGCAATTTTCATGGAGAAAATTGATTGCGTAATCGGGCATATTACTGTTTTACGTCACAAACGACCTCCATTCGTTGTAATACATATTTTGATATTTTATTATAGTTATAGCAATAATTTAGTTTATTTAGAATATAGATACCTTAGAAAATGTATGAACGAAATATGAAATTAAACACATCAGCAGTTTTAGAAGCTCCAAAAAACCTTAATCTTATTTGCAAGATTCTTAGTGTTGATTTTATTTATGATATCAAGTTATTAGGTTTAATAATAAATTTCAGATATTTATTAGAGGATTTTATGCAATATCTTTTTTTAATAATTCTCTGTAATAACGTTTGTAAATGTTAAACAATGAATTATAAAAATAAATTTATTACATTTATCTTTAATAAATGAAATGATTTTATTTTTCTTTTAAAAAAATAAATATTTCTAAAGAAATTTAATTATTATTATATTATACGTAAAAGAAAAGCATTTCATGATTGCTTACTTCGAAAAAGGATGCGTTGCAAAGAATTCAATTACGCTCCCTCGCATTGTAGGCGCAATAAAATTTTCCACGAAGGATTTTCACGGACCTTGGTCGAAGAACGCGTCACGAAAGGGCATATCATCGAAAGGGCTACACGCCCCCTCAATGAACTTTTCTCTCGTGCCCTTCGCCCTACACCCGCTGTAGAGGAATCGGCCTCGGAGCCGGGAGCGCGTCGAACCCCGCAATTAGTGACACCTTTAACAACGTTGGAGGGACACCAAATTCAAAGGGAAAAGGATGTAGGGTTGACAACATTGCCCACTAAATTAACTGTGTAGCACTCTCTCAAAACGGCGGGCACATAAATAAATAAAACGGGGAAGCAAGATGTCGTTGCTCCGTCGGTTGGTTGCTGGTCATAATTCACTGATGTGGCCCCGAACAGGGCTTCGACTTTCGAATTTTGGCTTCTATTTTCTATAATAAATATACGCATTGTGTTATTTTTCGATAGGCGATCTATATAGGGCGTTGTTTGTGATGTCGCATCGTATTTTGATTCTTCAAATGTCAGTATTAATACTCCCCTTGAGGATATCGATTAAAAAGGAAAACAATCGGTCATTAGTCTTGGATAAAGTTTAAATTTTATCCATATATACAACAAAATATAATATATTTTTTATATAAACATAAATATTTCTTATTATTTTATTTTTATTACGATTTTCAAATAATCTTTCTATCGTAAAAGTATAAAAAAAAATATAATATTATACTATTTTCATATCCAAACTTTTGATATAAATATCAAATTTATATAAAGAAAAATATTTTTCAGAAAAGTTTATCGATAATTTATATTACTGATAAAATAAAATGTACTATTCATTTATAATTTCATTCTGTAATATAAATTTTCTATAGAAATATTTCCCATAATTATACTAATAAAGTTAAATTGTCATTTATGACTATATAATATGTATATTATATTATAGGTAGCGTATACATAAAATAGAAAATATGTATTAAATAAAAATAACTAATAGACGTTATATGTTAATTTAAAATTTATGCTGTTTGCCGTCATCGCTGACATTTGAAAATTTCTCGTATTGTCTAATTTCCAAATTTAGAACAAATCATTTAATAATTATACCAAAACGAACTGCTTTGATAAATTACATACAAATAAAACGACCTTTCCAAATGTCGCGTTCGAACCTTGGCGTTCTGAACGCTATTTTTTTTCTCTAGTATTTTTGGAAAATATATGTGATGATTTTTTCCGTAGTTTTAAAAGCAGTTGCCACTGTTTTCATTTTTTTTTTGTTCGTCGAACGAAATGGTTTGTTTGGATTCGTTTCCAAATAGGAACAGCATTTTCACGCTAGAACCGATTCACAGACATTGCTTTTCAATAAACATAACTCAGGGACACAGTCTCTTTGGAAGATATAAATTTTCACAGTTTTATTCTCTCTGTACAGTACGAAAATTCGTTCACTATTTTAGTGTTAATTTTAATTCTTTTTTTTTCGTATTATATAAACAAATTAAAATCATATTTAATTTAGTATGTATATTAGAAATTTAATACATAATTCAAAAATTAAAATATTTTTTATGTAATTTATGACTTTAAATTTTATTTTAAATTATTTTTAGATTCTTAGCATATTCTAAATATAAATTGATTTTCAAAATGCTGTAATGACATATTAATTCGATTTCTTATAAATTAATAAATATATTGATAAAATTTATATGTACAGGACACATTAATTGGTGTTTGAATATATCAATATAGAACTCAATAAAATGGCGTCATTTGTGTTGATTCGCAATAAAAAATTTATACTTTATACCAATCGACGTATTTGCGCTTTCATAAATCTTGGTTACCCTAACTGGCTGTAGGGCAATCCTGCGTATTAATCGCTTTTCCAGACACCGACTACAATTAAAATGCGCTTCTTTAATTAAGGCTCGGTCCTTAATCATTCGCACATGGTGACGTTACGATTTTAATAGCCGTCGACTGGAGGGGGCTCGGGGGGAGGAGGTTCGGGTGGCGACAGAGGTTTTAGATTCAGGGGTTGTGGGGTGTGTCAGTGCACCCACTTTATTGGCCAATAAGTTTGGTTACGCGAGTGTTTGTGTGTAAACGCGATGCTTCTTTCTTCTCAGCTACAAAACGGTGTAAAACGCACACCCGGCCAAAACTGCTAGCTATCACGAAAAGCCTCTGAAAATTCGTACGATAACAACGGCTGAAACGAGCCATTTTTTTTTGCTTCTTAATTTAAGATATTTAGATCTGAATTCAGTTTTTGCACGTTTTGTTTTTTTTTTGTTTTAATTTTACCGTAAAACACGTTCGTAAAATTGTTTATATAAAAAGGCACACACCTATATATATATATATACAGTTGGTAAATTATTATAAAAAAATATTTTATTTTCTTTGAATTTTCAATATTATTACGTGTAATAATAATAAAATTTAGTAACAATTACAGTTACATTAATGTCACATATTGTGAACCCTAACGCTACTACTATTTATTTTATGTTTGAATGCGTAATTTCCAATGTTACTGGGGTTCTCAATCGCCGGTCGTAAACTGCAATATTATGATTATGAGCACTTATATTTTCCTCAAATTAAGTGCTTATATTCTTAATTTGTTTATTTTCATTTCATTAAAAAAATGATGTATATCGTTATTATATTACGATATCAAAAATAAATTTATTATTTAATGATATCACAAAATTTTAATTTATATTAGAATATTTTATTTTTTATTTTAAGAAGATTTATTTATATAAATATTGTCATTGTCATATTTATATGAATATTAAACTATAATAAAGACACATAAATACTATAATTAAATTGCAATATATAAAATAGTAAAATTAAAAAAAATGTAAGCTAAATGTAATATATTAACAATATCAGTTTTCTCTCTCTCTCTCTCTCTCTCTCTCTCTCTCTCTCTATATATATATATATATATATATATATATATATATATATATATATATTATTGTATTATTTCTTTTCAAAAGTCAAAATTTCGCATTTCTTTCACGTATATTGTTATTTTTGAAAAATATCGTCCCTTAATTTACGACATATTTTTATTCCGGGCAGCCATCGAAACGTGTAATTGAACCGGCTCATGATGGGGTGTATTTTTTTAACGAGAACGAGAGATTATATCGTTCGCGCTGCCTTTTCGGCTTGGCCACACTCTCTTTGTGCAAATTCATAATTTATGACTTCTTTTGACTCTCGAGACGTTTTAATCTGTTGTATCGATGGGGGCAATAACGGTTATCTGCGAAATTTATCCAACTACGAGATGGGTATTGCGACGCCTTCGTTTTAAACGCTTTATGTATTTGATGTGTAACACGTAGGTATAATATAATGCTCTATATGTATTTTGATAGAATGAAACATGAACGTACAACACGATTGTTACATTATAAATAGTGCGGTTAGTTGCTCCCTGTACCGTAGTTTATGATCGTCTAGGGTGCCATTATTCGTATGACAAATATCAAATATTATTTACTGTGATCGGAACGCGTGCATTATCGCCATCGGCCACTAATATAATCGGTTTTCGTACGGTGATTTCGACGATCGGAAAAATTGCAAGCGCGAAACCCGAAATATAAATAACCTTATAATTATTAATATAAAAAAATATATATCTTAATAACACAATAACGAATCGCAATATATTTAGACATATAAATTAAATTATAGATAAATTAGTGTCGGTTAGTTTTAGATATGCGATAACGTTTAATTATGTTTAATTCGCCGCAAATGCTCGCTAATGATAATTTTATTCGATGTGAATTTCGTATTGAATAATTACGTTTTTTTTTGTATTGTGTGTTTCGATTGTTTTAAAAAGCGTCAACTGTTAAGTTCTCGTATAATTGCGTGTAATTATTTCATTGTTTTCAAAGTTGAAATACAATTTTATATTGATTTTATTGTAGTATAAAATTTATATTGATTTAATAGTGCATTTTATATTTAATAAAATGATAGATGGTTTTATCTGTGTGAATATAAATTTTATGAAGCTTAAATGCATGCATATAAATAATAAGAATTACGCGAATTATTTATTTGATTTCAGCTTGTTTATAATGCGATAACGAATACTTATGGAAGCCTTCTTATTGAGACATAAAAGCCGAACATTTGCACAACAACTTTTTTTTTAGTATACGTGTGTACACGTGCACACCACCTAGCGCATGTACAAGAATGCATAATCTTCGAGTCGAGGTTGACGCCTGATTTAAATTTCAAATTTGGCGACGTGGAAGTGACCGTAAATTTTCGAACAAGTAAGACGGGTCGATTATTGTCGTTTGGAGTCCTTTTATTGCGACCGCGATTGTTATTGTTTATTGTCGCCGAGGGGAGGCAAAGTAGTGAGGGACGGGTATCGCAATAAACCGCCCCGAATTTGTTTAAAAGGCTATAAAACAGATTATGGTCCTGCGCGATGACGCATCTATTTGCACGGGCCGCTCTACAGGGTGAACTGAAATATTGTGTGATAATGCGATGCGGAAAGTGCTTTAGTTCGCTGCACGACAATAAATAAAACATAACAATCGGTTAGTGTATTGCAGAGTAGATATTAAACTATAAATTCTTGACTGCACCCCTGTGTGAGCTCGCGAATACTCGTCGATGTGTACATGTGTGTCGTTGTTATTGTTGTTGTTGTTGTTGTTGTTGTGTTGTTCGGTTATTTTCGCAGTTGTTTTGCTACCGTACCTTGTATCATTCGCCATTGTTTTGCATTTTACCCGCAAACACTTTGGTGTGATGCTCGTTTTTATTGTGAATTATGCGTTTCTTTCTTTAAATTTGCCTATGCAGAAATTTCATAATACGCGCTTCCTTTTATATATTAAATGCATAAATAATAAATATATAATCTATTGATATTTTAATATGTATTTCAATTAACTCATTAAAAACACAATTCAAAGAAAAACAATGTATTAAAATTATTTTAAACAATAAATATAGTTCATTTTATAACGTTATTATAATTTAACATTTGGATATATTGATTCACTCCTGGATTCCACCCTGTGAAAAATAAACTAGCGCTAAGAAACTCAAAAGAAAGGTCAAGGTTTCTTATCTGCTGCACCGCTATTGATTTATATTTATTTTACAAAGAATTCCATACAATATATCAACATATTTTTAAATATTTAATATACACGTTTTTTATAAAAAAAATAGATTTTTCTGATTTTTTATATTTATACATACATTTTTTTTTTACAAATAATTGAATTAACATGGTTACCGTATAACCATTATATTATATAATAAAATTAAGATCAAATCGACGTCGATAAAACGAATAATTAAAATAAAACAACAACAATAAGTAGACGACATTTATGTAATTTTTATTATAATCAACGGTCATAAATATACAAAATAGCCTAAATTTTAAATATTTACACAAAACAAACATTAAGTTTTGCGCATGCGTACATTAATATGTCAGACGTCGTTTTGTTACCGCCCACATATATTTTAGTCCAATATACGCACACACACACACACACATTATTTATATATATATTATATATAAATTCTCTATCGGAAGCGTATTTATTATATTCTGATAAATATTTCGTACGGATAGATGTATTAAAATTATAGAACATATCATTATGGAAAATGAAATTCTATCCGAATGTCTTCATTAAAATTTTTCAAGACGACAATTGAAACGTGAACGTTCAACCGAAGCGGTAGTAAATTTTAAATGAACAAATGCTAAATTGGTTTGTTGCATGACGATCAAACGTTAGCCTAAGGAAATTAACATACAAATGCTTTTAGATAATGTGTTTAATTGATTTGAACACAATTTTAAATTTGTATATGCAATAAATGTAGTGTATAAATATTTTAAGTTATTTTCACCTTTGTCGTTTTCTGCTCGTTACAAAATATAGAGGCGTATTTTCTTTTTTTTTTTTAATATGCAGATTTACTAATTAAAATGATTTAAATCATTTACTGTATATTATATATTAAAGTATTTATTAAGGGTTGATTTAATCTATATATTATATAATAATTATATAGTTTTATATTTTTTTGAAAATTATAAGTATAGATTTATATTACTTATTCAAAATTAATTTTAATACTGCATAATATAAAATATGTTATTTTTATTTGACGCGTTATTTAAATTTTAATTTCCTTCTCATATTTAATATTATTTTTTTAAGTTGTCAATAAATGAATTTGATTAATTGAAAATAAAATATTGAACATTCTTTAAAAAAAAATATAAAAAATACTTGAATGTGATTTTTTTAACATATTTCAACATATTTTCAACATATATTTCCAAATTTAGCTAGTGAATGTATGTAAATATTTTCATATAAAATATAGATATATCAATTTTATGTACAATAAATTTCAATTATATGAATAAATATATTGTTGAATTAGTTTTGAAGTATTTTTTTTTCATATATAGCGTATAGAAAAAAGGAATAAAACGATTCAATACTATGCTTTTTTTTTGTTATTTATTTAAACGTACATGAACCGCGTGGAAGATTTAAATAAGCGTCGTGATATATTCGCTTATGGTGAAGAGGAGGGGTTGGAAATAATTTGGGCATGAAACGCGAATGTTCAACGAAATTTTTTATTATTGTATTGTATTTTTTTTTTATTTCCTCTTTCAGAATATGAAAATTTTTACGTGGCACGAAGCGTTTTTGACATTGTCCGCAACGAACTCGACGTATTGAATCATATATTTCAAAGCGAATATGTTTTCACATAAACATTGCGACATCCCATTTAGCAAACTGGCGCACACTAAATTCGTTTATATAAGCGCTCACGGTATATTATATAAAATGGGGGATATATACGCGCATAGGTATATCTATTTTTTTTATTTTTATTTTTGTTCACCGTTTCAGGTGAAATAAAAAAAAATACCACCGGGCGAACAAATAAAAATATATAAAAAATGGCGTCGTACATGCGAAACGCACACACGCACCAGAGATTAAATTTTAATTCGAATCGCGAACGTTTTTTAATTAAATTTAGCGCGAAAATTAAAGCGTTTCGCGGAGCGTGAATAATTGAGGCGCAGTTTTCGGTGGGGTTGGTCGATCGCTTCCAGCATTAACCCTTAAATGGGTGATGTATTATATCCGCATTATTGTTCTAAGATTGTTTTTCATAATTATAAACATGATACGAGAGCATTAACATACATAAAGAAGAATAAATGAAACATTCATCATTATCTATTGTAATCAATAAAAAAAATATATTAATTATTATTAATATTTTTGATTGATGAAATTAATAATGAATATATTACATATTAGCTATGATTTATATCTATATTTACACATATATATATTTGGAAGATAATATGGGAACTTTATATATTGTTTTCAATAATAGTCAATTTTGGCCATATATATTTGAAATCAATTTAATATAATAGTTTATAATCAAGTCGTGAAAATAGATCACGACTTGATTATAAACTATTGAATCGAAAAAAATATGATTCTCAAATTTTATATATTATTGAAATATTATGTTTGCTTGTTTTTCGATTTATTTAAAATAATATTTATCGCACATATTAACCGTTTAATATTAGAGAGCGTCGAAAATTAAAAAGCGCAAATTTAAGGGTTAGAATCGTGGGATTCGTTCTCAAACACGACTTATCATCCGGCTAAATTGGGTTTTGATCCCCCAGGTAAGGACACCGGATTAATTAGAAAACACGTATGGTTGCTCCAGGTCGACTGTGCAAATATTTAAAAGATTAGCACGTGAGTAAGGATATAATATTGCCCGCGTGTTTTGTATTGGAAACGTCGATAAATTAACTGTGTGTTCATTTGCGCGCGAATGTTTAATCTGTCTTGCCCTGTGAGAACTGTTCCCTTTCTCTAAACGTGTTCGTATATCTCGCTCGCACATATTCCCTTATCCGTTCGCAATCTGTTATTCCGCCCGCCTAGTATCGTTAAAATAACCACCCTTTAATTTCCACCGAAACCCTATTAAAGTCTTTTCACAGAGCGACCGAGAGAACAATGATAACGCTCTCAGAAAAACTAGACAAACTATCGTTTTTTTTCCTATTTTTATAAGACTTTTTGTTTTTTTATTAAATATTATTATTTATAATTAATGTTTTTTATTTTTATTTGTTACAGGTAAGAAAATAATCATTTCATTAATCGCATGGCTGAAATACCTCGAAAGGTAAGTATGTGAATAATTCTAATAGTGCTATGTATCGGGGGAATTAGATTAAAGTTTTACAATCAATATATATTATTATAAAAGAGTAAATATTATTTATTGATTAGAAATAATGAATAATTTATATAAATTTTGCTATTAGAAGTAATTTGTGAAAATATTATAAAGAATGTACTTTTTTTATCGAAAATATAATGTTTTTTTCCATTATAATTTTGAATCGATATCCCATAATATAATGCAATAGTTTATTTACTTATATCATATATTATTCAAAAGCTAAACTTTTTTATTATAAACTATTTTAATTCATTTTTTTATTAATTAAATTTAAAAAAATATATTCGATTTTAAAAGTTTCGGATATTTCGAAAGAAAATCCGATAGACGATGCCGTTTTCGTCGGAGATCGTCTAGCACAATAAAACACCGGATACTCTGTCGCCGTTGACCGGAAGTGACATTTTTGCAGTCTCTTTCGCCACCCCCTCTCCTTGAAAGAGGTGAGAAAGCGCAAGGCCCTGTGTTTTCCTTATCACAAAATTTCAGGCGGCTTTCTCCGCCAACTGGAAACCCATTCTGTGTGCACGCCCCGCCCGCTATCTGAACGTAAGTAATAATGCAAACATACACACGAACACAACTCGAAAACCACCCTCTCCCATCGTCGTAGTATCGTGCCCTCGCGGAAGGTATCTATAATTTATATTCTGTCGGTACTCCCTTTTTGAAAAAAAAAATTCGTTTTTTTTTCTCGCAGATCCGCACCCGGTTGCGGATGATCGGAATTGTGTGCACCGGGTGCATTATTCCCATGGGCGGTCGGCGTGTGTGGGCGGTCCGCCTATTGGCGAAAAATTGCGACAAAACACAGGACAAAAGCTCCGAGCCCCCGCACGCCACTGGACGCAAGGCAATAAATTCTTCGAAACCGAATTAATGCTAGTGAGCCTTGAAAGCCAGTGGCGTGCGGCGAACGTTTCGAGAGAAAAACAAACGATGGAAAAATTACGGCAAAGTTTTTGTTCCGTTCTATTTCTATCGTATTCAGTACACATGTATTATTCCTATCTATCTACTGTTATCACATACAAATAACTATTTATATAAAATGTTTTTTTTTTTAATTTATTTTCTTTTTTATAAAATGGAGACAGATATGTTTTAAAATTTAAGTGTTAAAAAACGATCAATTGTTTTCATTTATATAACGTTAATAATTTTAGAATGAAGATTCTGAGATATAAAAAAAATCAGATTGAGAATTTTTAAAAATAGTTTGTATTTAAAATACAAACTATTTTTAATAGTTTGTAAATAAAATTATTTTACACATTAAAATAAATGTTCAAAATCATACACCGTTTTAATACCTGCATATAAAATATACATAATATATTTATGATATTGATATTATACATGTTTTATCACACTGAAAATAATTACGTCTGAACAAAAATATTATATATTTCGTGTTCGAGCGGGGATCGTTCACGTTAATTTTGAATCACGCTATTCCCCATATTACTCCGTCGTATATTTTGTATGTGTGCCGTTTCTCTCTCGTAGATTTGTTTGTGGTGGATATTAACGTAGGTGTAATAAATCTCGAACTTGCAACTAATTTACCAGGCTGTTGGGGCCAAGAATACCCGAGGCCCCTACGAGCCTCCCGTTTCACGTTTTATACATCAGGTGTTCGCAGGTGATGCTGTAAAAACTCCCCGGTTGCCTCACCAAATCTCTTCATAATACATATTTATATAATTTAATATCGTTCTATATGCCCTCGCGCTCGGAAAATTTTTCAACGATGCGAATCCTGCCGTCTTTCAATTATTTATATTATATATATATATATATATATATATATATATATTTATTTATTTATTTATGAGGAAACGGGGGTCAATACATTGTCGAATCGGTTATAGTGCGTTCGCGAATATTAAGTTATTACGAGTAATCGCTCAATTCAACCGTCGTATATAATATATATATATATATATATATATATATATATATATATATATATATATATATATATATGTATTGGCAGAGGCGGACTCGACCCACGCCAGAGAATAAATAACACTTCGAACCCCATCCACACTCATTCACGTTGAGATAAAACCGAAAATAAATTATTTAAAACGAAAAAAAGGGTAAATTTTAACGCTCACCGTGTAATATCGTGTATAGTATTATATGTATGTACGCGTGCGCGTATTTGTATTTTTATGAAATAAAAGAGCGAATTCATATATCTTTATATATTTCAAAATTAAGTTTAAAAATTATTTATATATGATTTTTTTATTATATGATTCAATTTATTATTATTCTAAAATACGGATTTATTATTCAAAAAAAAATATTAATATTGATATTAAATTTTTTATATGAAAAAAAATGAATTTAACCATTAGTTTTTATATTTTATCAGATTTTATTTAATTATTGAATATGAAATTGAATCATTAGCTCTTTTTGTTATAAATTTATATAATACTTCGTCAGTTTTGAAATGTAATATTTTTACATATAAACTATTATTTAATTGTTCCGTTCATATTGATATATTTTCACGATAATATTATATTCGAGCACTGCGTTTATTATAGTTGGAACAAATAAATAATAGGAATTATGTTTTTATTGTTAAATTGTACATGATCGAACGCAAATCATGTCACTCGCGGCGAACGGTCGTAGCTTTTGTTTCACCACTTTCATGCTCCGTGCAAGTATTTTATTACGGCAACCTTTTGAGCATAAATACACTTTGAATATTATTAAAATATAATTTACAGTCGATTTACAGCGATAATTTTCGCGAACGAAATTATTACGGCGAAGAAAACGCTCGAATCAAAATTAAATAAAAGCATATAAAAATCTTTAATATATATTTTTTTTTCTGCGCCGTTTCGCAAAAAAAAAAGCATATTTTCCTTCGGCGTTTTAACTTTGGAAATTATACGACCGGAATTCGGAAAAGGAGCTTTCATTAGAAAATATATGACCGTAATGCGTCTTCCTTAATGGCGGATTCGAGGTTTTATTTGAGCCGGGTCCGTGCTGCTGAACCGTTTTCAGCAATACGATGAAAAGAGGACGAACGTTTTCATTAATTTTTCTCGTGGCTTGATTGCGGCAATGAAACTTTGCATTATCCGCATTATAATGGCCGTATATATTTGCGCGAGCTATCCTTTTTTTTTTCGCATCTCCCTTTTTTCCCGGGATACGATTAAATAAAGCAAAATCAAGTCCGTTTCGAAAGCAGCTCGCGTATTTTTTATTTTATTTTCGACGAAGAGGTGAAACGATGTAATCGAGTTAGGTTCATCGATGTGGAATTTCATTTTGTCTCCGCATTCCTAGTTGTGACCAGAAAGGGAAGCTACCCTATGATCTTAATTATGTTTGCGCAAAGAGGGAGTCTTTGTTGTTATTGCATTAACCCACTCCTTTTATGTGTACCTTTGTATAAAAGTCGCATTGTTTTACAGTTACAGTTACTACCGAACTTACCCACAATTTAATGTAGCGAAATGTGTTTTAAAACGTTTTTTTTTTGTATATATATATATAATATTATAAAATATATATTTATGTTAACTGTAATTTTTCTAGGTTTTTTGGCACATTAGATGCAATTTAAAGCTCAAAATTTATGACTATTCCTTCCCCATCATATATACATAAATAAGATCGTCTAGTCTAGGGTGAGAATCGTCTTTAGTGCACGGATAGAATTTCTCCAAAGCCTTCCAGAATTTTTCTTAATACTTTCGACGTCAAAAATATATTTTAAGAATAATAACTGTATATATATTATAATATTTAGTTATAATGAAACATATGGTGATAAGAAGAAACTTTCTATTCGTATTGTATTTGAGCAAAACTCCAACAATAGTTAGTAAGGTTGCATTCTTTGTGCAAAAGAACAAAAAATGCAAAAAAAAAAGAAAAGAAAAAAAAACGTTTCTATAAATTTGCAAGTTGTGCAATGCATTATTGCAATGCGACATATATACAAAGAAACTCCACTTAAAATTATTGCGGAGAAAGCTAGACGACTTTTTTGTTCTGACGAAAGGGATGGGATCGTATTTTCCTCGCTTCGACTTTCACATAAGTCTCAGATAAGTTTTTTACCGTGAGGATTTATTGTATTGTAGATATTCTCCGAAAGCGTTTAGCTAACTCGAAACTGCATTAGAGCGATAAGGACTTGCTGTAGAATTATATTTTTGTACTTGAATTGCGTGCTTTATTACATTCATTTTAAAATATGCGGATCAATTCCAAAAAAAAAAAATACATTTGTATTTTTTTAAAAAAAAATACTTTCACGAATAGTTGATTTCTTAAAAATCTACCTTTCTAAAATTTATAAAAATATTTACACATCATAATCATATTAATATTTTTATGTAGTCGTTTCAAATAACTATCAAAAATATAATTATAACATCCATTTGATTCATAATTTCAAATTTCAATATATAAAAATGCATTTATTATCTAAAATATTTTCAGCTCAATAAATCTATAAAATAATAAATAATGTGAATATTGTTATTAATGTTATAATTTTATTTATTTATTTTTAGTTAGTGCTTATACTTGTGTTTTTTTTTTGATATGACATTGCACTTTATTATGGTATAATATATATTTTATTATTGTTTTGCTATTTTAAATCGCCTTTATCGCAAAAGAAAACGCGTCTATGATAGCGTATGGTACAGGGTACGCAAGACTTGGCTGTAGTCCCGGAGACTTATAGCCCCCAAGCTGCGGGTCGTACGTCACTGGGGGTGGTTAGACGTGCTCTTCCAACCACCCTTATAATACAGGGGTATTCAACTGAGACACCGAACGTCAAACAATATTCTTATACATGCTTCGTCAACGAAGTAATGTTTTATTTCTATTTATTTTATTATAAAATGTAAGTTATAATTTTTTTTTTTGATTTATATATATATATAATATGAAAAAAAATATTAACCGATAGTTAACCGTTGTGATATTTTATGGTAATTAAATCTTGTAAACATGTGTACATTATAGAGTATATTAAATATATGTTGATTTTTAATTAGAAAAATAATTATATAATATTAAAGAGAATAAAAAAAGAAAAATTATGATGAAAAACATAAGTGAACGGATATACGCTCAGTTACTCGCACATTAACGACTTATTTTATAATTACACGTATTAAATGCTATCACTTAATAGATAGATATCGTTTATATTTTTCTAAGATTTATATAATGAATCTATTCGTATATAGATTCTGAGAGATTGAGATAAATTAAGTTAAATAAAAAAATATGATGAGTAAATATAGTAATCTATCTTATATAAAATTGTTATTTTTAAGATTTATATATATTTTTTTTTTTGTGGTTGAATTTTTCTGATTTGCATTTATACGAATGCAGCTCTAGAAGCGACTCGGCAGATAAGGGTGAGGCGGAGGCTAATATCGAATAGAGCAGAACGCCTTCGCAAGATTCTCTTTTCCGCGGTTACAGATGCAACGAATGTCTTTTGTCTTTTCGCAAATGACGCTTTAAACGCTCTATTTGCGGTAGAATGTTACATTATCGATCGAATTGACCGTTTCGATCTTGTAAAAAGGTCGAAAACATCGAAACGACGACACGAGGAGATATTCTGCATGTTTCCATCCGAGTGGAACATGTCCATATAAAAGTGATCGTCTGCGGCATAGCCGTACGAATGTAGATTTATTTATTTTTTATTTTTGTTTCTGTGTACAAATCTCAATATATTTATTTACATATAATAATGTACACAAGTAGTATATTTATTATCATTATAAAAATTATATTATATTAAAAAAATGTGAACCATAAAAATATTACGGATTAAAATAAATTTATATATAAAAATACACGCTTATATTTTATATAGTTTACTATAGTTGCACAATTTATAAAGACGGTGCCGACGTTATAAATTCAATTTAACGTATCTTGCGGATTTTATACGTTTCTATAATTACCATCGACTCCGACGAAACTTAGTTACGCCTTTATCTACTATATCTTCTTATACGATTCAGAAAAACTCCACCCATCCCCGGGCTTGCTACGGATTCCCAAGGCAGATATAATTCGGAATTGGATCCATTCATCCCCGAGTCTACCCCTAAAGGTTTTTGTTGCTCGACGGCGAGAAAAAAAACCCACGTACCACGGAAGAAGGAGAACACCGAAGTCTTCGCGTGAGGGATTGCCTCGCACCCCTACCTTATAAGCTCACCCTAGCGACATTCGGGTTATTTTTTATGATACATACGACATTGCTATCTAATTTGTCGGCGATATCCTTGAAAAAGAAGAAATAGACACGGCGTGAAATAAGCGCAAGTCTTGAAACTTCGTCCAAGTGCACAAAGTGCATCGGGACAAAATCACCAGGGACGAGGGGAAGAAATTATAATTTTGTTCTATGTCGGTAACCACCGCCCCTTATTTTTCGGCACCCATAGTGTGAAAGAGCCATTCTAAAAGACATCACCTGGCGCACAGACATTATTATTTTTATACAATTTAAAAATATTTAAATGATACATCACACCGAAAATATTCTATTATTTATACCGATAATTGAATAAATATGTACGTTTTCGTATTCATTTTAAATGGAATATATTCATATGTGAATACATGCAATGCAAGCTACCGAACGGAACGCTAACGAACTTTAACGATTCAAACTCGTATACAAAATCGTCTCGGCTTCCAATTATAAGAATCATGTATATTCTATCAGTTCCTTTAATCTCGTCGAGATGTTGTTGTCTGTCTGTCAGTCTGTTTGAGACCGTCCGTCCGTCCGTCTGTCTGTCTGTTCGATCTCACATATACATATTGCTGCGTATGCATCAAATGAATAAATGCAACCGTTGAGTAACAGATATTACCTGCTTATCCATGTTAAGTGTTTAATTATCGTTACGCTTAATGGAAATCGTTAGATTACCAGTTTTCCTAGTTTTAATTGGAATAATTGACGCGAATTGTTAATCGTTTAGCAATTGACATTCAATTCGATTGATGAATGCGTGATTGAAAATAATTTAAATTATTATTATTATTAATATTATGATACTCACGAACGAATACACACACACACACACACACACATATATATATATATATATATATATATATATATATATATATATATAATAAAATGCAGAATGTTAGCGGG
The DNA here is from genome assembly GCA_024500535.1 of Leptonema lineaticorne. Lineage (NCBI taxonomy): Eukaryota > Metazoa > Arthropoda > Insecta > Trichoptera > Hydropsychidae > Leptonema > Leptonema lineaticorne. The sequence continues at coordinate 10,572,076 of JANIJI010000004.1, read as the reverse complement.
TATCTTTTGCTCGGCTCGTTCAACAGCACAAACAAAAAGCTATAATTCTGTACGCGTACAGAGCGCAAGATAAAATGTTAATTAAAACATTAAACAGAACCGTCCCATTGACGTACATGTACGCATATGCATTAATATTACGAGCGAAAAAGAAGAAAAAAGGAATAAGAAAAAGAATACCAAACCGGGAGATTTAAATAAATTAAATTAACGACGTACATATAAATATTATACATGCGAAACGCTTGCTCCATATAAAACCGGATCGAGTATGCATATTTATTTTTCACAGTTGTAACTGAAATTTCTCCGATAATTATTGCAAAAAAATAATTCGTCTATATTATTGATAGTATTTATATGTATGTATTTCATTCACCTATGGTCAAATGCACCTGTTAATACTCGAATTAAACAGGCCGTAAATGATTGCTTGCATATAATTTAATTGATGGTGTAAAAATGTTTTGTAAACTTGAGGAAAATATTTATAATTCTAATCGAAAAATATCGGTATTCATATATATTTTGTATGGAATAATATCTTTAATTTATATAAAAGAGTAAAAATTTCATTACTTACAAAAAAAATATTTTATTGTATATATTAAAAAAAACTGAATGTCGCAATATGAATTAAATAAAAATAAAACAAAACTGGAGTTAATCGTGTTTTTAATAGTATTAAAATATATTAATATAATAAACAGTATATAAAAAATTGATTAAAATTTTCAATAGAGTTTATAAGCTAATTTATTGATACAATTTTGTTAAAAAAATATATTATTTTTCATAAAATGGTGAATATAATTATGGAATATGGTTTTGATCGATTTTTCTACGCATGCTTTTATTTTAAATATTTTATAACGTTCATAAAACCACATAATAAATTATGGAAAAAACAACTGCGAGCGCAATTATTCTCGTAATCTGCGAATTCCTATACGCTTTATGGAGTTTTGTAATCGATCTCTTTTCTATACATGCGCAATTGCTAGTTATATAATTCTAATAAAAACGGTTTTTAGATTCTTTTATAATTACAGAAAATATGAATGTGACATTATTTTTTAATTGAAATTTATATAAAATAATTTAATATTATATTATTTTTTAATTTTTATGATTTATAATACATCTATACATTATTAATGTATTAAAAGACTTTATGTTTTAAATTATAAAATCAGATATTAATAATATAATTTAGAGAAAAATCCATTAAGTTTAACTGAAATAACTATTATTTCTTTTTTTGAAATAAAATCTATTTAAAAAATGAAACCATGCTGCGATTAACTGTCCGAATACAACTTGTATAAAGAGTTGATCAATGAAGTATCATGTTGACTTAAACAAGTTCTTGAGACAATTTTTTAACATATTTTTTACACACTCAGTGTTATTTTATCATTTTAAACGTTTCATCTGTTTAATATAAAGCACTTGACGAAAATTATTAATTATTTCAACCAATATTGTCATCTTTATATTGTAAACGTACAAAAATCGTGTAGTAAATATGATCTATATTTATTGATGAATTTTGTTAATGGAATCAAATTGATGATTTACGAGTCGAAATTACAATTGACGCCATTCAAACGTATATTAATAATAGTCAAAGTGTGTGTATGTATGTACATATATATACTATCGTTTATTGTATGTGAAGTAACCTGTATGAAAAACAGATAATCGGGTTCGGTTTGTTAGGCGGCCTCTCGGAGCGGCTCTCATTATACAACCGCCGGCATCTGGTGCTTGCATCTTTATTTTCACACCCGTAAACTTGTTCCACAGATATATAGAGACCACGTTTAGATCGCGGTAAGGCCGCAATTTTTTTTTAAACCGCACTATCGACGAAATGGTAGGCAGTGGCCTCTGTAAATGGAGCACCAGCATCAGTTCGAACCGGCCGCGTTCTATTCAATTCAATTCAATTCAACCAGTTGAATTCCTCACGGGCCGATCCAGGCCTCGGTGTTTTTCGCATTTTATACATATATATATATATATATATATATATATATGTACGTTTTTATATACGTTTATTTACTCAGATGTGTGTTTTTGTATCTCCGGGGTTGGCTTATCTGATATCGTGCGATTCACGCAACATCCACGCTGCCCCGTTCTGTTCTGTTCGCATAAATACCGGGATTAGTTAGCGGACGCCATCTTGTCGAATCGTAGCCGGCGATCCGTTTGAAAATTTATCAAAATATATAAATATTTATTCCATTTTTTTAAAAATAAACAAAAAAATACTGCGATATATGAAACATTCGATTGTTGTATGATAAATCTCGTACTTGGAAATTATCGCTGTTTATTCTGCAATAGAATCGAATTGAATTGTATCGATTTAAAAAAAAAGAGCATGACGACGTACGGTTAACCGAGAAAAATTATGTGAAAAAACGAGGTCGTGTGAGACGGTTATAATTTATTTTCAACACAAAAAAAAAAAATACAAATATACGTATATTTTTTTAAAATTAAAAATTACGTAATTCATTGTATAAATTTATATTGAGCTTTGGATGGATCATAGTTATATGTATACTTATTTATATAAATATGTATTGTAATTATATATTGAATATTATTTAATGTTTCATCTTATAAAAATATAGTTAATTAATCATAATTCCATTCAGGAATGCATAATTAATAATATGAAATGTTAATGTATTTATAACATTAGTTTGAAGGTCAATAATGACAATCATAAATTATGTTCATGTTTTTAATGGCAAAATGACAATTATATACAAATGATATATTTTTTTCTTATTTATAATATGTAAGAAAAAAAATAAGATTATTAGTAATTCGTTATTTAGAAACGAATTTTTTTTTATTGCAATTATTTTTTCTATTTTTTGTTAATTTTGATATAATGAGTGAAAAATAAATGAATCTAGTTTGTGTTTTTTTTTGTAATATATAAGGATATAATTTATAATAAGTAAATAATATATTGTTGAATTTAGAAAAATATCGTGTGAAGAATTTATTTTTTGACACTACAAAAACTTTTTGTCATATTTAAATACATAGATTATTGTTAAAGATTAAAAATATATGTTTGTATATTTTTATTATATTTCAACCTTTTTTTTTAACATCGTATTTTGTTTCTCTATTAGAGCGCGTTCAGAGTTCGTTTTCTCCCAAGAACGGAGGCAATTTATACACAAAAGGCTCTCTAGTAAATATTGTATATATCGCATAAACGAATACAGACAACGCGACGATATTTACTGCGATTCATCGATATTCGAACGATTTCGATAGGGAATGCATTCGAATCCTATATACGGCGCTATTATCGCGAACTTCTCTCCGTTTGTTAGCTGGCGCGTATATAAAACGAACAACGTGCACACGCACTCACACACGCGAACGGTGAAATACGTTATTTTAATGTGCCACGTGCATTCATTATGCATTCGTGGTCATTCGTAGACTTTAAAATGCATATGGTGTCTGTTGTCCTGTCATTGTCCCACTGTAAGTGTCCGAGTACCGGCACTATCTGCCCTGTACACACTCGTAAATTGTATATGAAGCGAAAGATGCATTGCATACTTTCAACCCAGTATATTTATGTTATCTCATATCTATACCTCCGTTGTTGCAAACGTGTGTGTATGTGAGGACCACAACATCGGGAGTACAGTGTGTTTCGCCTCAGTAAAAACGTCATCCACTCGCACGTTTTCTTTTATATCTTCACTCTGACTCGAAATCTCGTATATAGACATACACATTGTCATCGAGAAAATATAATAAAAATCAATGGCGCCACAGTCCATACGGACCCGAAGCTCGTTCGCTGACAAATATATTTTTTATCGGTGAATTTGATATATTACTATATATAAAATTAAATCTGCACCGTAATAGATTTATTTTTAGAATCGAATATTTAAATTATTGAATTTTTATATATATTTTCTGATAATTAAAAATCATATTTAATATAATTTGAAATGTAAATGTATATCAGCGATAGAAGATTTGAACCCGTGATTCGTCGCCCACAAACTAGCGTCATTATAGATGATAAAAATAATAATAAATCGTCGTTTAAAAAAGATTACACGTAAAAAATACGTATTTTAGTATTGTAGATCGGTACGATTTTACGTCGAAAAAGTACACGCGAATGGCGTAACGAATAATAATAAATATTATGAGGCGAATCATGCATGCAAATTTATTCGTAATAAAATTAGAATATTACTGATAAGTGAATATCAAAGGAAACGACGATTTATCTGAGTCAATTTAATTAGATGTGCACGTGGGTTTAGATAATGGGATATTAAGTGATCAGTGATGTGAGAATGTAAACGAACCGATTATTTTTTTATTATAATTAGTTAGATATTTTTAACTGAATTTTTATTTAATTTTTTTTTTCAGATTATTTATATTTGATTTTCTGTTTATCGTTTGATTTACGTATTTATAACTTTTCAATAATATCAAGTTTCGACGAATCAAGTGTTTGTTTGCATATTATATTAATTAAAAAAAATATTTTATTTTTATTTCAGTAAAGAATATTTTTTTACAGATTGATAAAAAATATATAGGCACTTCTTAATTTAAAATCTATTGTTTATATATATATATATATATATATATATATTTTTTTTTTTTTTTTTTAAATGAAAACATGATAGTCATTATTCAAAGATTAATATGTTGTAAATAATTATCTTATCAACCATACTATGAATATATAAATTAATAACATTAAATTTTATTTTTTTAAATAAATGTATATATATAATTATAACGTCGTTTTATTCGTGAAAAGTGACGCTATTTCTACAGGATAAATTTTCACGCAGGTGTAGAGGAAGACACAGCGCCGTACAAATAAAACAAAAAAGCGACCTCGACCATACAAAACGTCTCTATCGTCCGTCCGAAACGGGCATCGCGATTCCTGCACGCGTACGCACGAACTCACACACGCGCATAAATTCGGCAATTTTTCGCATATGAACTCGTGCGAACGTTCGCGAACACTGTGAACTTTAATAATCTCTTAACACGAGCCAAAATTTTATACGGTACGATCGTAGAGAAAGAGAAATCTCTGACGAAGAAAAAAAAAACGAAAAATAAAATCGAAACAATTCACGAACGATAATGAAAGGATCAAAAAATAATAACGGCGAGCAAAATATATAAAGAGTATATATATATATATATTTTTTTTTTTGAAATAAAAGGACGGTTATAAATTGCTCCTTCTTCCTCGCACGCACGAGGGATGACCAATTGGACTTGCGAGGTGTTGTTCGTTCTGCCCAAACTCCGGTGCAAACCCGTTTCTCTCGCCCAGGAGAAGAACAAGTCAGCATGATAAATGCATTTATGCAACACTTCTTATTTCTTATCCCGAGAAATATTCGCTTTTGAGCGCTTTGTTGGTCAGGTATATAGGTAGATATACACCGGGTAGGTATGTAGAGGTAGTGCGTGGGATTCTTCAAATAATATTTATTGCCCGTGGGGAGATCTCTCTCTCGGTATATCCCATGCCTTCATCTTTCTCCCTCTAGTCGCTATCTTTCGTCCGCCATGGCCGACATTAGCTCCAATTAAAAATATATTAGATATTAATTCCGAATCAGGAGGTCCCGGTTCGATAAATCTCGTCGATATTATATTTTCCAAATTACCGCTGTAAATTGGTCGGTTTGATTTTTTTCCCTATATTTTTATTATTTTTTTACTTTCCGTTTCTGATGGTCGTGTCGACGCGTGCTCGGACTACATAAATTATAACGAAATGAGCGGTTTAAAAAACGGACTAATTAAATTTCAATTATGTTCTAGGTCTATCTGTAAAATACATAAATCGAATAATTTATGTAATAGGTACGTTTCAGATAAAATTCAAATATAAAAAGTTATATATTTCATACATTGTTTAGTTTTATCGGAATCGTAATCAATTTTTCTGTATAATTATTATTAATTATACGACAATTTAGTAATTGTAATCATTTGTGTAACTGGAATTTTTTTTTCAAATTATATATATAATTACTATGTTTTACAAATTATGCTTCTTGACAATAAGTTTCAAGCGTTGAAATAACTAGTTTTATCTATTTTAAGCCTTTCTATATTATTATAATTATATTTTAAGATTATGGTGGTTTCATTGTAATATTGAGAAATATATTATATTAAATGTAACTGTTTTTAAAATATATTGTAGAAATAAAAGCATTTATGATAAATCAATATATTTTCACTTATTAAAATTTTAAGGGTAAAAATTATCAGGAAAAATTTATTTAAATTTAAATTTTAAGGAGTTTGTTTATGAGATTTATAAAATTAAAATTAATATTTTATATAAAATAATTGGAGAATTTCATTTTTTTTTGATTTTTGATTAAAGTTGGATGTAATATTGTAATAATACGATACTATATAATATGAAATTGAAAAATATTTGTTAAATATAATTAAATTTGGAAATATTATTAATTGTTATAAAAAAATATTAATTATGAGAATTTTATTATTAAAATGTAAAGAAATTTTTGAAGTGTTAATTTAAGTATTCGCACTGCGGATTCAATTTCACGCGCGACTTATTTATATAATATTTATATCGCAATAATCGTATATTAAAATTATAGTTTGGTTAACATTCATTGTTAAACTTTTATCGCCAAGTTATCGTATAAATTGGATATATTTTAGTACAGAACCCCTGTTGAATAATTATAATCGATAGATTCCGGCGAAAGCTCTCGGTACATTGTGGAGAACTTGTATTCAGTCATATTAGAACTAACGACTCGGTGGAAACTTAGAACGAGCAAGACTTCTAATATTATTAAGTCTTGATAATGTTACGAGGTGGTAAGAGTTAACAAGATGCGAGGCAAAATACACGAGCCTGAGAATATCCCGAAGGAATAGCGGCTCAAAACCGACTTTGGAGGTTTCGCTTTATGCGCGTTGTTTACGCCGTTTTCATCTCGGACCGTTTTAAGTGAATAAAGGGAATGAGCTTTTTTATTCCTTTTATGTATTATTTTCTCCAACAAAAGACAAAAACTCTAAGCTGGAACTGTATGCTTTGTAAAAAAAAAATATCGCTATATCATAAAAATATATCATATTAATATTATTTTTTAAAATCACAAAAAATATATGTTATATACATGTTATATAGTAAACTAATTTATTGCGTTATATATTTTGAAATATAATAAATATAAAAATCACACGAGATATATAAGACCACTCTTTTTAATTAATAATCAATAAAATTAAAATATTATAATTTTATTATAAATTACAGTAATAAAACATTAAATTAACACTTTATACTGAATTCAAATATTCTCAGTGACATATATATTATACAGAAACGGCCGTTTCTATTTGCGCAATCCTAATTATAATATATAGAAGCTTATCTGAAAGTAAATTAAAGCTTAATTGCAATCCCTGAATAAAATCCCGACGTACATTAACGATGTGCTTTGTCAAACGTTATTATATCGTAATATGGGCATTTTGTGTTAAAATATTTTTAGGCAATTACGCGTAGTGAAAAAGAAAGTGCGACACAATTTCACGACGAATTATTCGTGGCTTTTCGTGATTAAAAAGCGAGCTTTACGGTCGATATCGGTAATTAAAAATCAATTTCAGGAAAAACGGACATTTTTTTTAATTGGAATATGTAAAAATTCCGCATGCATTATTCGTACGTTATTAAAGCGGTTTCGTTAAATGAAAACGTAGAGGGCGTTTAATGATGAAAACATAAGCTGCAAATTAGCATTTTGCAAATACAACTTTGCTCATTGTGCACGTCAATCAATTAAAATGGTTTATGTAAATGCTGGTAGAGGTATTCATTAGCGTTTAAATACAGCGAGGAGTTTCGAGTAATTGTAATGTTTGAGCATTGGAAACAAACCAATAAATATCAATTAAATACTTTCATAAACGCTCGGCAGCTAATGGCCATATGAAATGTAGTTCGTATTTTACAGATTGTAATTTCCTTATATAATTATTTATCATATATCTTATTATAAACCAAGAACAATAATTGACACAGTGACTAAAAAATCAGTGGCATTACATTATTTATTGTATGAGTAGTACTTTTATTTTTCTTTAAATAATATTTAAGATATTTCGTGTAATATTCCTTATATTGTATTTGGAATTTTTATGTAATAAATAAGAAGTGAAATTTCATCGAATTGTATTATATACCTACGGTTAAAATTAGAAAATGCGATGTTTTGTACAGCTGCACGCTCGTTCTTATGTTAAATACGAGACCGCATCGTTATAATACCGAATAAATATTTTATTTAACGAATCGCTTCGCGTTTTCACACGGAAGTCGCGTTTCTATTTAAATCTTCAAAACAAGATCTGTCTTGTGTTTTGAACCCTCCTCCGGTTGCGGCGAATTCTTGTGAGATTTACGCAAAAGTTTCGACGGGGGCAAAATTTTAAAAGCTTTCCAAATATAGGTGTTGTGTTTGCGAGTTGTGAATTTTACAAAGAACACGTTCTGATACACGAAACTTCATCAACTCTAATTTAAACTTTGATTATATATTAGACGCAGCTGTATTTTAAGGGCATCCGTGCCTGTCGTGTTCTTTCGTCGGATTTCGAGCCTGTTTTTGTGCTGTTACGTCTATCGCCATACTAGTATGTTTATGTGCGATAATAATTCATTTTTTTAGTTTAGTTAATCTGACGTGGAGGACATAAATAATGACCCGTGTCTATGATGTCCGATCCGGTTCGATATCGTTTCAATGTTGAAGACAATGTACTACGAAACAGATAATGGCGAGCCCGTTGAAATTTTTATACGCTTCGAGTTTTTAAAAGAAAAAAAAATATATACACTTAGTTATTTTTTTTTAGTTTTATTTTTTTTTCTGAAGTCAACTAAAATAGTTTTGAAGTCGCATCTTGAAAAATTGTCGGCGATAAGTCTTCTATGCGAGTCGCGCTCATGATATATGATACAAGAAAATTCTATATGCGTCGTTTCGTGTGTTGTTTACAATTTAAATTTTTTGTAAAACTTCAGAAATTTTATTCTGAGAGCATCTCGATTTTACGATGGAATACTAATTTGAAATAATTCGGATGTACATTGATAGACGATGTAGACATTTATGAAAATGCGGACCGTCTTGCATTTATACATACATCCACCATATGTTACTAGTTATTTGCAAATTTAGGGATTTATATTAGAAATTATTTAAAATTTAAATTTGATGATGAAACGATTAGAATATTATAATCATTAATTTAGATATAAATTATATATAATTCGTATACTTTAAATTCAGGATCCAAAATTACTATCATCTCTATATATTTTTTAATTTAGAAGCTTTTTTATGATCATCCTTTCTTATTATTAAAAAAAATAAATTTATATAAATATTTTATTAGTAGTAAAACTATCCACGCTATAAAAATTAAAGTTTCAATCCTATTTTTAGCCAACTAATTTTATTTTTTATCATGATTTATTTATTACTAAATATTATTTCTTTTAGTTTGAAATATTATCAAATAAATTAGTAAATATTTTATTTTTATATTAACTTTCACGTTTGAAAACATATGTTTTATATTAAAAATTTAACATTTGATCTATCAAGTTTGTGTTTTTATTTTATATCCTACAAGGTAATTTCGAGTAAAAAATATATACAATTATGTATATGATGAAAAAAATGGAAGTTATGATAGAGCGATTTTTCTGCGGCACATAAAAGGTTAATTAATGTGTTTTATGAGAAAATGTTCGTATGTGAGCACGTATGCGAGATTGAAATAACGAAAAATCTAAATATTTCACTCACGTAATTTCGAGATATTGAATTACTGCATCGTGAACATCGGCATGGCGATTCTTTATGGGCATAACTAAAATTATATTTAATCTCGGTAATGATGCGATAGTTATATATTTTTTTATCCTATTGAAAAATAAAACCCGTTATGAGATAATCGACCGATTGTTTTCTCTACAAAGCGAAAACGTTAATGTCGGCGAATCTTATCAGAGAAAGAGATACCACTCTCTCGTGCTCGGCCGAGAGAGGTCTATCGGTTAAAACTGGCCCTTTTTCATGCCTGAACTTCCTCAGGCATGTCAGATATAATTGGCTGACCATGTCAACTCCCATCGCCGCTCGCAGAAGACATGACGTGCCGCCCTTTGCTGTAGATCGTTTTTTGTTCCGGCCTCTCGTTATTCCCGTCTCATGCTCTTTAGAGTTACACATACTTATATACACACAAATTCTGTCGGGTTTTCAACGCCGACAACGATCGGATATACACGCTCTTTTTTAATTCTAATTTCATCAAAAAGAAAAAACGTGTAAAAAAAGTAACAGAGTGTAGTTGTCATATAGGAGCCTAAAGTTATTTTTGTTCGTTTGAGAAACCGCTTTTTTCACAAGTGAAATTTATATTTTCCGGCGTGTGAGTTTTTCGAACGAGGCGTCATACGGTATCGCGAATAACTTAGATTTTTTTAAAAGTGATTTTTTATTATATTTATTAAAAAATACGCGATCTAGGAAAACAATAATATTGTTGACTGTGTACTGTTTTAACGATAAAACGAAATTAATGATAATATCGATATCACGGTATAGAATATAATATTTTTTATCTTTATTCCAAAAATAAATAACGATATTGTTTATCATTTAATGTACTTAAATGATTACAATAGTTATACCCTTTTTAAGATTTATGAATTTTTGATAATAACTTTTGATTTAATTATTTAATATACTGTATTATTAATTTAAGTTATTTGTGTGAAATGGAAAAAAAATATATATAATAGTATTTTAAAAGAGAAATAAGAATTATTATAAACAGTTTATATATAAATTCCAAATTCTTAGAATTTTTTGACATTATATTATATTATGTTGGAAGATATCTAATGTTAAAAAAATATATTTAATTGTTTTTATATATTTTTATTGATTAATTAATATATTGAAATTGTGAGAAATATAAAAAAAATATTTAAATAACTAATAATATTAAAGAAATGTTATTTTTTTTATTTTAATAATTATAAACGCCATTATGTTGTACAATAACGTGAAATATATTTATTATCAACCTCTTGTTTCTATTCATTCACATTTTCCACATCTCACAACCGATTTAAATTATTATATTTATTTTTAAAAAGCGAGAAACGAATCGAAAAAAAAAATAAAACCATAGAGCGTGATGTATATCGCGGTAAAGTTAAACCGAAGAAAAAAAATGATAATAGGGATTGCAAAAGTTGGCAGCGAAAGCTCCACGCTCGGCGAAAAGAGGCGCACCACTTGGCAAAAGCGTACGTCTAGTCTGAGGAGGGTACGGTGTATTAAAATGCGGCCCGCGGCCCGCGATAAATGCGAACTTTGAGCAAGTGCGCGAGAAAAGGCCCTACGGCGAATCGATAGTTTCGCACGCGCGATAAAACACGCGAAGCGCGAACTAGACGATTTTATTTTACGCACACGCGTATATCGAATAATTTTGAAACTTTAAATCGTAGCCACTCGTACACTCGCACGAGTCACGCTCGTTCGCGCCGATTGCTAGCGCGAGTCACGCTCGCTCGCTCGTGTATTATGCGTGCCTCTTAAAACGAATATGATTTGTGTGTGAGGCGCGACTCCGTGTCGCCTCGCCCCCGAAATTATTCGCATATTGATTTACGACGGTGAATGTCGGCATTATTTCATACGATTATTATTTGCCATGTCTGTTATTCAATGAAGACGTTGAATCTTTTCGTATCTTATTGTTATCGATTCATTTATATCCACAATACTTATCGTAGTTGTTTTAAATCCGCGTTTTTCATACATACGTCCGATAATGTCGAGAGTTTTCAAAACCTTGACTATATCGGTACGGGTCAACGATATGAAAGAGCACAATTAAAAAGTTGCCTCTTATATTATAAATTAAACATGAGTTTATTTATGAGCCGGTCATTAACTCGAGCAAAGTTTTGGTTTTGTTTGTTTTTCTCGTCTCATTTCCCCCCACCATTTTTAAACGTGACTTGTTCATATCTTTGTGTTTTTTTTTTCTCTTCTCTTTTCTCGTATAACTTGTCGAGATCTTTCTGCTTTCGCGTTTGTACGTGATATTGAAGTGTAACAAGTTTATTTTTTTCTTATGTAACGTTTTACACATTTACTTAAATAAAGAAATATGCGAATATCTATATTTTTATTGTGTTTACATAACAATTAATCCCAGAATAAATTATTTATTATCATAAAAATAAAGGTCGAATTATTTATGTGATATTTGTAAAATTTCATAGCTAATAAATTATACAAAATATGATATTTATCTTAAAAAAATAATATTAAGCCTATAATATTTTAGTATTGCGCAAACCAAAGTTTTTTATATATTACGAAGATAAAAATTGTCATATTTTTTGTTAATTAATATTTTTATTATACAGTTCATAGTAAAAAATATTAATTTCATTATTTAAAAAATATATTTAAATTTAAGAAAATATACTCCGTTTTTAATTCACCCACTAAAAATATTACAAGGTTGTTAATAGTTACACGCGACAGAATTTGATAATATTTTAGAATAAGTATGACTATGCCTTTTGGAGAAAGCTCTTGATTGAAATTAATGCGTGTAATTTATATAAACGCTGTTTAATTCGCATTTTAAATAGTACTTTAAATATTGGAATTATCTCAGGCAGGCTTATTTGCGGATTTAACGTTAAAGTGCCGTTGCTGAATCGCGCGACAATAAGCCGTATATACGAGTGTATATATAAATTAATGCAATATTTATTCCGAAATCGTGGCAGGGTGCTAATTTCATTCAGATGCTACTACAGTTTACCGTAAGCTGATACCGTGCTCGGCAAAACTTAGGTCCTGTTTAATATTTAAACGGTGGACCAGGCCAAAGCCTCCCCTGTATCCATGGCAACGCACCATTTACATAATCCTTCATCTTTCCTACATCCCGAAGGCTTTCGCGCAGTTCCCCTTTCTACGTGGGCGGTGAGGGATCACGGGGAGGGAACAGGAAAAAAATGAAACAAAAGGGGATGATAAAATACAAGAGATTTGTCGGTTTGTGATTTTTTTTCTCGCAAGAGTCCACATTTCCTGTAAACCGACGGATACGTTTTTCCGTTAGAAGTAAATTTCGATGAAAATTCATACAGAAATATATATATATAATTTCCGTTAATTATATACTAAAAATGTATACATAAAAAATATAATCTAATTATATTTTTAAATAGTTTATATAATAATATCATATTGTTATGAAAGCGTATTATCAACAAATAATTGTCATTATAATTGTTTATACATTGATAAATAATTTATTGCATTAATCAATTTGCATATAATTCGTTTAAGCTTATTCTGCAATATGCGTACTCATTCACTGATAAGAATGTCAGTTTATAATTGCGCCATTAAATTATTGAAGCGATAATTAGTTTATTCAATCAGGTTAAATAACAATATTTGAATTAATTATTTTCGAGAACTTTATTTATTTTAAAAGGTCATAAAGCAGATAAAATTGTTGTTGAAAAATAACAATATAATTTTGTATTATCTAATTATGTTTTTTTAACGATTTTTGATATTATCGTTACGGTCTATTTTTTTTAATATATTCAAATAAAAACAAAATTGATTGATAACATCTGGTATGATATTTTACGTAATTGCTATAAAAATTTTTGGAATAGTAAGAGTTTTAATTTTAAGACTCAAGGAATTAATGTTTTCGAAAACGTTTTTTTTTATATTAAAATTTATATTGTACTTATTATTTTACATTTGCAATAGGCGATTGTATAAAAAAAAAACCACCCTTAAATTTCGCTTTGAAATAAGTATGTTTGAAAAGTAAACAAATCGTAAAGAAGACTAACAAATTCGTTCCGTCCTCAAGGCTATTATTGTCTCCAACGAAATATACCTATTCATTGGAAATAATGACTTCCTTATTTTAGCCGTAGAATGAATGAAATAAATACATATAGTTTGGTCTATCTACAAATATTGTTATGCATTTTTGAAGATTGTATGAATGAACGAGAAGACTAGGTGAGCGTATATATACCCACCCACATGTTTAGTCACAGCTGATTTTTCGAAGCATTAACTTTTGGCCTACATTTTTTTTCCGCTACGTCTATTTTTCATTTTTCCATCGCTGTAAAAACGAAAGTGCTTCAGCATTATACGTTATTTATTTATTTTATATTTTTGGATAAAATGCGTGTATTAACTTCGTCTGAAATAACATATAAAATCATTTATAATATTAAACATATTCATTCGGTTCGTATTCGTTTTTGAAAACATGTGTGGATTTTAATTCATAAATAAATAAATAAATATGAGCTTAATAATAAAACATATACAACTAAAAATAAACCAAACATATCATAAAGCATGCAATAAAATACTAATGCGTTTACAAACTAAAATAAATATTACAGAAAAACTGCACAATTTTTGACATTAATTTATTTCATACTTTTTTCGTGTATATAAATATAATAAAATATAACTATATGCAATATAAATATATTTAAATGCTTACAAATATTTACATTATACAAAAGTACTCTATACAACAAATTATACTTTCTAATTGCTACAGAGATCAATTTTTAATTATTATAAATTTGTACAACAAATTTTATTAGTTTTCTACAATCAAAATAAATTACCAATAATGAATATTTTTAATACAATTACAAAATAACACAATTATAATTTTAATATATAAAATTATTAAAAATACCTAGGTGGTAGTATCGTTTTGGAACATGTTGAAAATTTTATAATAATTTTAATATTTAATTTGTTTAAAAAACGGATTTTATTTATTAATATAAAAAGGTAATTTTTAATAATATTTAAATATATTTTATTAGTGCGTAAAACTGATTTAAAAACAAATCGTATTTCATACACGATTTTCGGCCGACGGCAGCCATTTTGATTGCGCGCGCACACAGGCGGGGCTCACCATATAATGCCTATAAGTTTCTAATTTGAATTATTAATGTTAATTGCAAATTAGTTTCGTCGTTTATAATTTATAAAGTTACACGGACATCTGATTTAATTTATTAAGTCGTATTTGATCGGATTAAAATCTATTTAATATATTTTTATCGCGTTATAATTTTAGGGAGGATAAATTATGACGCGTACACTTTTTTGTTTTAATTAATTATTTTTTATTGAATTAAAATAAAGTATAAATTTATATATTTGTATTTTTAACATAATTTGAATACCATTTAAAAATAATATTTTTTATTTTTATATATTTTTTAATTAGATCCGTTATATAAAATCGTCTACGAAATGAAAAATTGAACGTTTTTATATTAATTACAATAATTCTATATTTAAAAATATCGAAATAAATTATATTTTGAATTAACATTTTTTATTTATAATGTTTTGAAATTTTAAATTTAACGTCATATAAATAAATATAAAAAAGGGATAAAACGTAATCATAATTTTTATGTACATTTTTATAGGCAAATATTGTGTAATAAAATTAAAAATATATATATATATATACATAATACATAAAAAGCGATTGACGCGTTTTTATTTTACCGTCGCATAGTAATTTACGCGCGTCCCGTCGTAACTTTTTTCTTCAAAAAGCTTTTAGTTTATTTAAAAACGCGTCCGATGACATATTTAGAGCTTTCGGTAGCACGACGCGGCTTAAAAATTTTACGCTTTTACACAATTTATTGCGGCGCCCCGTATCGAAGGGTTTAACTTATTATTATTATTATGTAATATATATGTGCGCGGTTTTAAAATTCGTTAAAAATATATAAAAAATATGCGTAGTAACAATAAATTATTTTTATACGGTGTTATTTATTTTTTTTACATTATTACCTATATTGTTTGCGTTTGGTTTTTTTTTTGGTCGTGTGCGCAAGTCGAGCGTGCGCGTCCGGATCGGCGCGCGACGTCGGCGTCGCTTTTCGGGCGCGCTGCGTTGTCAATCCTGGACTTCCGGCGTCGGACGATGATCACTTGCCGCTTCCGGTCGGCCGTACGTCGCCAGGTGAGCGCGCATCGCGAAGAAATCCGTCGTTTTTTCGCGTTTTGTGCGGGACGCGCAAAAAGCGGCGTCCATTTCCGTTGACGCCCGCGACGGCAACATGGCGGCCGCCCGCGCTTTGACCGTCGTCCGCGCGGCGGCGCCACCGTCGACGCCGAAACAGGGGGCGGGACGGGGTGCGCGCGCGGGGAGGGGCTCGACCGGTTCGCGCGCGCGCCCCGCCCCCCTCGCTGCGTTTCCCTCTCTTCCCCCCCAATCCTGCGCCCCGCGCCTACGTTGCTCTGAACAACTCTTCGATACATACTACTAATAAAGAAATAAAATGTGCAACCTCGGAGACGTTCGAAAATTATGCGACGCATCCTTTGCACCCGTTCAATTAACGCTTATTTTCTTTAATATAATCCATATTTTAATTATTATTTCATATATTTTTTAAATATAAATAATAATATTTTTATGCCGTAAATAGACTTTTAAAGTCTAATCAATTTCATATATATATATATATATATATATATATATATATATATATATATATATATAAATATATATATATATATATATATATATATATATATATCAATTAATTAAAAATAATTAAACGTTTATATTGATATAAAAAATTAAATAAATATTTTTTTTATAAAAAAAACCTGTCCAAATTTATATTTCATTTTTTTTTATTGAAGTTTTGTGAGTTAAAAACGCTCTTCCCGAATGTTTCTTCACTAATCGGTTTTATAAAAATTAAATTTTTGCAACTTAATTTAATTAAATTGCAAAAATTTAATTTCATGTAGTCGTCGTCGACTTAGTCGACAGCAACTAGTAGGCAATCGAAAATATAAAAAATTTTCTATTTTAAAAATATTTGCAAATAATTAAGATATACAATAAATGTCATAGAATGAATAATAATTAATATTTTCGTCGCCGATTTTTTTTTAATTTTATATTTAGAAATTTTAATCATGTTAGATTATGTCAACATATATTTATAGATACCTATTGAATATAGGAAAAAAATCTTTTTTGTCTTATATTCAGCGGATTGCCATTTTCGTCGAGGTTATAATAACATTTTAATAAAGTTTTCTTTCCGTGTCAAGCTTTAATTTATATATGCATTGAGATAAATTTATTTTATATATATTTATATAAATAAAATTGTCGTGTAAATGTTGTGACGCGATTGTGAGACTGAAACATTTTTACGTCATGACGTTCTCGCGTCGAAATTTACGGGTTCAAATTTCATCTCGAGTTTATCACGCTTGACTTTTTTTCTATTAGTATGTCATTTCCTCGTATCACTTTCGATTTTTTTATTGTTCCCATTATTTTGATCTTTATCAATTTTGTTTATTCAACGAAGGTCAACTAAAGTTAAATTTGATAATATAAATTACTTAATTTTAACGGTTATTTTTATTATTAATAATAAAAAAATAATTTAGTAATATAAAATATATGTTTCTGGTAAATATATATATACAATATTTTTATTAGGTAAACATTTGATATTAAAAATATTTGCAATAACTATCAATTTATTATTCAAGAAACTATTAATTATGAAATTATCGTAAATTGTAGTCTTGTATGAACGTTGTTATTTATTTATTTTTTATTAATTTTATTATAATATTTTAAGTTTATTTTAAGTCACGTTTTGTCCATCGATCTATATTTTAATACGACGGATAAATAATGTAACAAATGTCAGTTTTGTATTTACTCTATATTTTTAAACGCTTAAAAGCGTCAATAAATCTACGATTCGTGTTGTTTTTACTGTTCATTTTTTTTAAGGGTATCGATTTATTATATATGCTCGTGAAAATTTCCAGCAATTGAATCGAAAGTATTTTATCTGCATGTTTCGTTGGAAAATGTAGATTTTTTCCTTCGTTTGAGATGTAGAAGAGGGCGAATTGAAGTATTTTTAGGATTCCGTTGAAGTAATTGTCTGTCGGAGAATTTCGTCTTTCATAAGACCGACAGCCAAATTCTTCGGGGACCTTTCGAAGTAGTTTTGAACCCGACATTGGAAACGACCGGTTTTTACATGTAAGGGTTTCTGCGTGCTGTACGAATTGTTTTATTTCTTCATATAGTTGTAGTTTTCATGGGCGTTTTTATTTTCTTAATTAATAATAATATATATTTTTTTTTATTTTCAGGTATGTGTCACAGACTTACATTTCATTTATAAATCTTAATTACTAGAAGACAGTAAATAATGTCAACGAAATTGGTAAGTAAATTTTTACAATCTTGTTTATTAAGACCGGATAAACTAGAATTTAATCAGGCGAATTAGAAACGGAAAGTAATTTATTGGACTGTTAAGTCTTTTTTTTTCTATTTTTGAAAAAAATATTTCGTAGGTGTTCATAAAATAATTTATTGAAACACGATATTTGTTCTATATAGATGAAGCTTGAAGTACACAACTATAAAAAAAAATTAGAGCATTAATATTCTGATCCAGCGTTTCTGAAAATATTTTCGTTAATGTTATTAAAGTTAAGGATTTTTATAAAACGATTTAAATAAATACATATTTGTAAATTTGTTTTCTCATATTTTCATCATAAAAATATTGCTTCCATTAAAAACAATAAGAAACACAGAATTAAATATTCGTTTAGAATTATAATCAATTCAGATTATCATAAATATAATATATAGGTATATATTATATTACACAACAATATGGAATTTAGAAATTCGGAAAATGAAAAATTTTCCAAATTCCTTATTTAATCTGAATACGTCGTCCGAGGGGTTGGGTATGTATAAAATCGAATAAAATTCGAAACATACATACGCCCCATTGTTGTTGCGTTACAATTAAATTTTGGTATATATTTAATTTAATCTCTTGTGTTAACTTTTAAATTTCGTATATTGCCTCCGTAACATTCATTAGGGGACACATTCGACCAAAACACATTAATTAACGTAAATGAATGGATTAAGCCGAAAAATATGCGAAATAACTTATGATTTACTTTAATCTTGATAGGTAAGTATGAATAAAAAAAAATACACAATTTTATGGGGTATTTTATATCGATAAAACTGGTAAGTACGACTGTACACGATTTAATTCTTTCGATGGTGCTACATCTTACTTGACCGTAAGTAATATTATTATATTTTATTTTAATATCAGTGGCGCACTTGAGAGGGGTCAACAGATTTCACACCCCTATTACATGTTTTATATTTTTATTAACATATATTAAAATTTATTTTTTTATGTAACATGATCCAGTCCAAGATGCGTCACTGATTAATTTACATTTTTATCTATTTATGTGTATTATTAAAATCAGAATATGTTATCGGATATTTATCACTGTTAGATATCACAAACTGAGATTTTATTTTTAAGTAAAAATCGTACGCGATAATAATTTTTCGCACACGTTTTTCACATTTAAAAAAAAATTAAATATGCACGTTTTATATTTATTATTCTCGTTATTTTATTTATGAACGTTTTCGATTTTACAAGATAATTATTGTGCTCAGAATGTAAATTGTATAACATGCTTACATTGTGTGTAGTAGAAACGATGTATAGATATAAAATATTGCGCAATATAAAATTATTCAAGATCAACAATAATAATAATAATAATAAATAGGAAATCGACATGTCGGTTTTGTTTTATATCAGAGCTTCTTGATAATCTTGTAATTCTTCTTAGTCTAATAATATATCGTTTCATCGGTAAAGCGCACCGCCTACAATTGAATCTCATAATCCGGCATAA
This sequence comes from Leptonema lineaticorne, assembly GCA_024500535.1. Taxonomy (NCBI): domain Eukaryota; kingdom Metazoa; phylum Arthropoda; class Insecta; order Trichoptera; family Hydropsychidae; genus Leptonema; species Leptonema lineaticorne. The sequence continues at coordinate 10,552,058 of JANIJI010000004.1, read as the reverse complement.
ATATTTAATTAATCCGACGTATAAAATAGTATATATGTTGTCATTAAACACAGATTTACATCGTCGTGAAAATGCCCGGGAAAATTCATTGACCTCTCATTTGTCGATGTTGTCTTTCTCATGCAAAGCACTAGAGTATTTTGTCGTACCTTTTCGCCCTTTTTCTCCCCTTCGCACCGTGCTCGTAAACGTAACCACTGACCCGAATGGCGACTGATCCCTGCTAAATGCACTTTCGACCGATAAAAATAGGAATAATGACCGGAGAACTAGGGATAAAAGGGTGGCGGACGAAAAATATAAAAAGAAAAAAAAACAGAAACAATGCAAAAACGACGTGAAAATATACGAGGTCACGTACGAGTGCGCGCACGCGTGTCCATACCTTCGATATATTACAAAACGTCGTAATTGCCTTATTGATATTCTTTATCGTGCTTATACCTTATTATGGGCCAATGCGGCATTTATTTTATCGTGGTTGCTATCTGAAATATCCAAAATTTGATTGTGAACAAAATGGCAATTTCGCTCACGTTTACGTACGCCTGTTGTTTATCTACGACGAATATTCATTTTCTTGTTAATTTTTCGATGAATGTTCACATATATATATATTTACCATAATCATTTTTACGACTAAAATATTCGATAAAATCGTTTTTTTATTACAGCGCGAATCGTTTGCGATATTTGACGATTTTTTTCAATATTATTATTATTATTATTAATATGATATTTTATGACGTCGTAATTAAGAAATCAAAACATAAATATTCGCACTCGATTTTCATATGGTAATATAGTAAATAAATATCACCAATGCCGCTAATTTATTCTTGACGTTTATAACGCTTATACGACGCCATAAAAATTACTTAAAGCAATAATGTTTATTTAAACGATTACGGTAGGCAATTGGAGCTCGGCATTTTCGTCTTTTACAAGCATTATGTATACTGATATTTTTTTTTCATCAATTTCATTTTGTCATCGACAAATATTTCAATCGGTCTCCGAATGAAAAATGCGTTTGTAATTTCGTGGAAATTATTAGACGTCGGCAATGACTTGTTTTTGGGTGCGTAAACGTAATTTTAATAGGCCTTTTTATGGATAATAAAACGAATTACTTATCTCATTTGCCCAGCTGTTGGTTATTGAGCCAGTGCCTGTAGGGTGGGAGGAGGGGGGGGAACAAAATGGTGTTTTTAGGGGTTGAGTGTTAACCCTCCAAGCCGACTCTGGATCCCGCAGATGATGCTAACAAACCCCACCCGGTTTCTACTGCGCATCGCTCTACTTTATTGATGTTGGAACAACTAATACGATAAATTCGGGCCTCTGTCGACATAGCCACTATATAGACATATATATATATATATATATATATATATATACAAATATTTAATATATAGTGATGCATATACACACAAACAAACTTATGTTTACGTGTACGAAAGAGTGAGAAGTTGTGATATAAATCATACTTTATGTCGCGTTCCAATATAGCGTTCGTATCAATAATGTATATATGTACTTAAGTACCTATAGATCGTAAGTAAGCCTATGCCTATATTTATATAATATTATATAAGAAATTTAAATGTTTATAAATGAGAGTGTATATTGGTGCTTTTATTGCATCGTTATCGTTTAATAAAAATATAATAATGATCATGTATAATTTTGTAATACTAATATAGTTTCCTACTGGTTTATTATGGTACAAGTTAATGTGAGTGAGTGATCGTGTTTGACAAAAACATATTGGCCATTATTTATAAGGTATTTATTTTATTTGGAAAAAAATATTCGTATACTTTGATACGGATAAATTTTATATTTATAATATAAACATAATACGAGCGTTAATCGCGTATTGATTTCAAAAAAAAAAATAAATAAATCGAAATATTTTACTGTTAAAATTAAAAAAAATTCTTATACACAATCGTGCATCTTCCCTCGATAGACACATACCTATTATCATCACCTTCCTATACGAGCAAAGGCGGTCTCTCAACTCGCACAACCAGTTATTCTTCGTCCATACTTCATTCTACTGGGTGATCACATTAAGAAATCCAAAGAAGAAAAAAATGTATACATAAAAAATAATAAAAATAAAACAAGAAATGAGCTAATGTTTAATAGGGCAGGATCGCTTCGTTGGCCCAGAGGCAAACAAAAAATTTCCTACCATGATTTCGGGCCATTATATCTCGGCCATTATAATGCTTTCGCACACAAACAAACACAAAACGGTACACAGACACAAGGGCGTTCCGTATCTAAGATATTTGCACATAATGACTTTATTAGTGGGCAAAGTTTTCGTGTTATTGTGGCTAAACCGTTCATTTTAGAGACTGGCGGCCTTCGAGAATTATCATCGGGACAATATTCTTTATGGGTCCGTATAAAAATTTCTGACGGAATTGCTCTATTTGTGCGGTAAAAATCTATCCATGATTTATCGAGTCGGCGCTTTTTTTTTTCCACGAAGATGAAAAGGAAACAACTGACCTCCATAGCGAACGTAACCCATTTCACGACAACGTTCGAAAATAATAGGGGTCCTTTTGCGGAATGGTCGCGGACGGTTCCCCTTTCATGTGAATAAATGAATACACCTTTGATCGTTTTGGTAGTCTTTTATAAAGCCATTGTGGTATTGGTGAAAACCTATGGGAGAGGAAGCCATGACTGAGTCGTCTTACCTCGGGCAACCCTTATTTGGTTTAGTCGAATTAGTTCAAGATTGCTGGTCAATCCGTTTGGATCGGTTTTTTGATATACGATGCTCCGTATTTGTGTAATATTCCTCTAAATAAGTTATTTTAAGTCCAGTGTTGTGCTACGTGTGCGTTTTTTTTATATCCAATATAAAATTATATTGATATGTGGAAATCAGTGTGTTCCGTTATTTATACATAATTATTTCGAAACTAAATAATTTCTAACAATCATATTTTAAAAATGAGATGTTCTTTATGCAAAATGACAATGATACAAAAATATATTTATTTCATTAAAAAATTGAAACACAGGATTTATGTAATATTCATTATTTTTTATTAATAATTACTTGATTCTTCTTATATAAAAGTAGTATTTTCCGTCGGCTGTATATTTATCATAAGTTCATATTATTTAAAAATCGTAAAAAATAAACTAAATTATTTTAATATTTAATTTTTTCTATATTATTATTTTAGTATAAAAATATGTTTCTATTTTAGTATAAAAATATGTATAAAATTGTTTTTTACAATTTAAATTTATTATTAATTTCATAAACTTTAATAATACGCGTTGATAAAACGCAAGATGATAATGTGACGGAGTTGTGTGAAATGTCGCATGTTAAATTATATAAGACGAAATGTCAGTATTATAAATTTGATACCTGTGAACTTTCAAATAACAATTTAAAGAATATATTGAATAATTTTTTTAGGTACAAAATGTTGAAAATATTTTTCACTAGATTTGATTGAATTTTATTATTTTTTAATTAATTAATAAATTTGGTTTTGTTATATATTTTGTTGAAGAAGTATATTGAGTCATATTTTATTTCAATTCGAATATTAGATTTGCACGATTTCGCTTACTGAAAGCAATCATATATTAATAAATGAGAGATCAGTATCTTTTAATATATATATATATATATATATATATATATATATATATATATATGTATATATATATATATATGTATATATATATATATATATATATGTATATATATATATATATATATATATGTATATATACATATACATATATATATGTATATATATATATATATGTATATATATATATATATATGTATATATATATATATATATATATATATATATATATAATATTTATATACAGAAATACATGATTTTCAAAAGTTATATTCATTTTAAAATCTTAATTTCATAACGTGAAAATATATATTTTAATATATTAATTTGAAAACATTATTTTGTGCCACCCCTATTCTTTATGAAGACGTTCCGTGAATTTATTTGATTCCGCACGCACACCAATACAATGTAGGTCGAACTGGGGGTGTGCATTTTAAATTAAATTTATGGCATATATTTTAAATGGCGGCGTTTTCATTTATTTTATTATATTATCCGTTGGTTTTTTTTTAGATATTTTATTTAAAAATTTTTCATCAAATTGTAACGTTTTGTTCTCATGCCTCTATTATAATTTTATACATATATTTTATAAAGACCTTTAGTATCCATTATACTAATTATTGCTATACATATAATAATTAAATATTAAATTATATATAGAAAAATGTTTAAATACTTTTAATATACTATATCTACATAATTGAGTATTTAAAATTTATATTGAGAATTAGAGATATTTTGCATATAAATATCTATATATAAATTAGAATAGACTGAAAATATTATAATGGTATATAATATGACTATTATCTGGGGTTAATAATATTTTTATGATGTTTTTTTTTTTGGTTAAAAAGAATCTATGCCATAATTTTAATATTGTAGTCAAGTGGAAATGCCGATTGTTTAAAATAAAGCCTTTATTGTCTTCGGTTGATATAGGGCGTAAATTGCTTTTGTTTATTTTTCATATTTATATATCAGCGATAACGGTTAAATATATAGGCACGCCTATATAATAAATAATAAAATATTTAATCGATTAAAATCCCATTCGCTCTCGGTAATGGCCTGCGCTCAGATTTATGCGAATTTCGCAATTCAGAAAAAAATATATATAGGTCATTTATTTATCATATACATATATATCGGTATGTGTATACAAGGACGCGTCCTGTAAGGGATGGGCGTTTAGGAGTGAGTACGAGAGGGATGAAAAGAGTGAGTGAGGGTCGTGAGCGTGGCCGAGACGAGCTCGCATAAAGCGTCCATCCATCCCGACGTCCCGACAAACAATTCTGCGGGGGTAAACACCATTCCGGGACACAAAATGGGGCGAGAATGGGGGGTCGGTTTGGTCCCGGTATTGATTTTGGTATACGTTCCAAATAAAATAAAACCGGTCGGCAGGGGTGAGTTATGACCGCGCGAGAGAACTCTAGCACTTTTCGCCTTCCGTCTCTTCCGCTTTTTCACCTCCATCTAACCCCTCCCCTCCCTTCGGCTCGATCCCCTCATTCCGACTTCCAGTTCCGTTCGGCTTTTGGGCAAAACCTACTTTTTCCACGGTATACAATTGTGTAAAACTTTTCGTTTCCTTCGAATGCATCTTAATGTCAAAAACGACGTGGCGTTGTCTAAGTCAGAATTGTACAAATAGCGGTTCGCAGTCTGTTTGCGTTTTATAAAATTCATATTTTACTTCTTATAAATAAGCACCACTTGATAGCTCTCGAACATGCAACATAAATAAATCTATAACATGTATGAAATAAAAAATATTTTTTTATAAATATTAATATTCCAAAAATGTAACAGAAAAATAGGTTTTGTTAACATCAGTGAAAATATTTTAGTTAAAAAATAATATAAATGGACTCAGGTATATTAAAATTTTTAATAAAAGCGGTTTTATGGTTTGTAACTTAAATTTTACTTATATAGTACACAATGTTAACTTTAATCTGCATCGATATGAAAGTTTAATTTTAATAGTCGCCTCCATTACTTGGGATCTGTTTACTCGGGACTCTATCAGTGGCCAGGGGGGGGGGGATTTTAAACGAAAATGACCCTAACGTTTTATTGTTGTAAAAGACTTGACAATATTGAATTTTCGTACATATTACAATCTAACGCAATTTTCAAAACGCGCCTTTATATGCGAAAACGCGTAGGGGATGAAAAGTTGGCCGAGCGCGTAAATCCGAATTCAATACTGGTCGCGTTTTCTACCCTGATGCCAATATAATTTCTAATTAAGAATTCAAATTGAATTATTAGTTCATAATCGTATTTTACCGAAGCCATAGAATCAAATTATACCCAGGTCGGTCGGTCGGTCGGTCGATTTCACCTACCATATAACATTCGGCCATCTAGCTATAATAACATAGCCGGCAACAACAACAGAGGCTTGCTCTCGATAGACGACCAGAGAGCCTGTTACGTGAAAACCCCGTAACCGGTGTTGCACGTTAATAAACAAAAGGTGTGTTGAGCTGTTCATTGTTAGCGGAATTAGCGGTTTCCGGTGCAATGCCTTACTCGAAAAGCCTGCGGAATTAGAAGAAAGCGTTATTACACTCCCCGATGACCGCTCTCTCCATCTCTTCATATCGCTTTCCCTTTTTCACAGTCTATTTTTCCCTCTCCACTGACTACGATCGCTTCGGATGCTCGGCAACCGCTGGCAATTTCCTCAACAAAGGACCCAATAAGGAAAACCGTACTCGTTTGATACTCTTGATTAAGTTATTCACATTTAATATATGTGCTGTTATTTACATTGTTATATCCTTATGAAAATACAAGTGAATTTCTATGTATTCTCATAGAAATTCTTCATTCATAAGAAATTTTACCGCATTCATATTCCTTAAAATTTGTACTACATTTAAATATATTTGAATATAATTTTGATGATTACAATTCTTAATTATTAGTTACTAAAATAATTACTAAAAATATTTTAGATATATGTTTACTTTTTTTTCTTACAATACATTTGAGTTTGTATGAATGATATGCAAATAGCATTGAAATAAAACAAAGGGTTATGCTTGCACTTGCATAAATCAAATTGGCATGCTATAAAATAAATTTTAAACAACATTAAATTCTGAAAATTTTGGAACGGTTTCAAAAGTGTCCTCTTTTTTTTTAATAAAACGTAATAGGAAGTATGCGCGGAGATATACTCTCGTAAAATACGACTGTTCCGCTATTGTATGACGAATATGAAAAGGCATTACGTGTGTTGTTCGTATTATATAACTATGTATGTTTGTGTATAAATACTCCACGAATATAGGATAGTGAAGGAAGAAAAAGAAAAATGTGAATTCAGCTGGTATATGCATAAGAAATGCGTTGTTGCCAGATGGGGTGGTATGAGGCGTCGCGACGCCGCTATAGTGGTCTGAGATGCAAAGCAAAGCTTTTGTTGGAGCTTGATTTAGTGTTGAGCTTACGATTGTTGTAAATAGGTAGCTAAAGCTCTGTGAGTGCCCAAGCTCGCCGTAGTCACTGCTGGAGTTGTCCTCTTTGCTTCTCAGTCTGTGTTCCTCTTTCCCATTTGGTCTTTTACCCTTTCTCTCTCGTCTCAATTGTGGACTTTCGACTATAAGTCGACATACTAAATTTCATCCAAGTCTCTAATGGCTTACGCGAAAAAATGAACACCACGTAATAAACAAGACATTGTTAATTAGCTTTTAGCGAGAGTCTGCATTATTGTTACAATATGCTTCTTTATAAAAAAAAAATCACAATACATTTTCTACATATCTATTTTTTAATACGTGGCAACGATAGTTAAATTGCAGATAAGTTTTTATCATAGACAATAATATAAAGCGAATTTAATTAAATACAATATATTAAATCGCTATTATCAAATGGTAGCCATATTATTATAATAGAATGAAGTGTAAACGACCTTCATCGTTCATAATAATTTTATTCGTGTGAAAATTTTCTTAATTTTGCGGTAAAATTACGTAAACCGCCTATATCGTTTTCAAATTAATTTCATTACGAAAAAAAAAATTAATACAAAAAAATATATAATTTAACGCAGAAAATGGCCTTTTGAATATGATATTAAATCAAATTTCACACATGCGAAAAATGTACACGCGGCATGCGACATTTGCGTTATTAAAGATTCATTATGAAGAAAAAGGGTTTAATGTATGGCGAAAAGATGAATATTTCGTCTAATTTATGTTTTGTTTCCTCATTTATTTTTATAAAAGTTAGCTGTAACAATGCTAAGCATCTATAAAAATAATTTTATTATTTTAAAAATAACATTACGTGTGTTTATAACCAAAATATAATAAAATGTATTTAATACAGAATATTTTTTTTATTATAATATTTTTTTGCAATTATTATAAAAGGAAGTATATGTGGTTTTCATAGAATATATGTATTAATATATAATATAGTACATTATTTAGGATATCAAACATATTTTATGAAGGTTTGCGTTTGACATTATTGCTGACGCTTCTTTTTATTTGTCGTTGGTGCAAGTTCATCTTTTTCTTTTGGATTTATTGTTGGATTTCTGTGAAAAATACTATATGAAATATAAGAAAATACCAAAATATATTTTTATATAATCTTATCCATAAATATTAAATAAGACATATAGATATTTAGGTCAATTGAATTTTTTTATATGTTATCGATATTAAATACATAATTGTTCTTTATTAGTATATCTTAATACTTATTCAATTTTATTTATTCTAGTTGAACGTTTTAATATTAGAAATTCACGTTTTTATTTTGATTTTATTCATTTAGTAAATGTGACTATGCATATCTGAAATTATGAATTATGTACGATTAAAATAATGAAATTATTATTAATTTAAAAAAAATCTAATTATTCGAAATTTTTACATATGTTAAAAATGTAAATATTACGTCGCGATATAAACGGTCGTTTTTCGCATATCGTTGTGTAAAATATCGTTATGAATAGTTTATAAGCCGTTAAACGGAACGATCGTTAGCGAAATCGAGCGTACGAATGACGAACTATATAATAAACCGACCAGGGCCGGATCGGAAGAAAAACGTTATTATCGCGTAATTCGACACGTCGTTTAGATGGAAAACGAGCCACGGTAGACAAATGCAATGGCGGCGCTTTTTCGCAGTCGAACTAAACAGTTGCGCAAATCGTTGCAATTTATTGCACACAACCGCGGGGCTAAAAGCTTTATTTCCTACGGTTTCGTTCGAGCCGGAAAACGTGCCGCTCGACGGACTCACGCACACGCGCCGCCGTCCGCGGGCCCACGATTCGAAATCCCTGCTACCAGTTACCGAGAGTGAGAGAGAGCGCGAGAGAATCGAACGGCGACCGTGACATCTATATAAACCCAACTTTATATATTATAAATATATATATGTCTACGTGATACATGCACAGAATGAATTCAACTTTTATATTGGATTTTTTTTTTTTTTTTTTTGGAAAAAATGAAATGGACTTGTTTCGTAATTTGCAATTTAAAAATTGTCTCGTTTTAAAAATATGCCGATAAAAATAATCTAAAATTAAAGTGACATACATTTGTAATATTTTTGTTCGATCGTTTGCTGGTGCTTATCGGTGGTCTTAGGAATTGTTTTCTTTTTTGTTTGGTGAGGAACTATTTTTTTTTTTTGAATTATATGCCTTAGGCGACTCGTCTATATTCAAAATTGACGTTTCATAATGAAAATGAAGAATTTTAACCACTTTATGTAGAAACGGACACAATTTTCTAACGGGCCGCAGTTAAATTCTTCTCCGTCAAAATTAATTTTAAACATGAATTATTACTTTATTTTAAATAATTTATTATGGATATTTTGACAATATAATCGTTATCATTTTTATTTAAGTTTATTGCAAATCATGATTTTAATTCTTAGAATATCAAATATTATAAATTTTAATCCTGTTCCCCATAATAAATGTTGAATTTATAACATACTTTGAGAAAAAAAAATAGAATTGCTAAACACAGGTTTATCATAAATTATATAACGTAATTAATAAAACAATGAAAATTTTATTACACATACAAAATAAATTTAAACGATAGAATATTTTTCTATTATATGGTTAATATAAATCATCATACGATTATTCATATCGATTTCATTCATTTTATTATTATCACGCTTCGGCAATGTTATTTTGCCCATAAAATTTATTTCTATCGATCATTTACAGATAATTTGTAATACTTCATAAAAGCACGCGATATCCTGTGCACGTGTGCGCGCGTGTGTATGTATATATATATATATATATATATATATATATATATATATATATATATATATATATATGAGTTTGTGTAATGTTGAATATCAAGGATCGTAGTAACGTTTCATTATGGAAACTTCCATATAAATGTCCAATATACGAGGTGTATTAATGCCGTTAATTTAATTATGGTCGCAATTTAGTTAAATGTCTAGGCGCTCTTTTATCATTCTCACGCTATTTATCAATTACGCTTAAATTGATTCTAAATGCTTATTATCACGTAATAATAATTGACTTTTTCGCAGTAAAATAGTCGTTAATTATATATTAATTGTTTATGGAAAATTTATTCAATCGATTATTTTATAATATTTACAGTGTGATTTTAAAATAAAATCAACGGAAAATCATGTATTTATATTCATCTAATTATAGTTAAACCGTTTATGATTATTATATAATTTTATATTTTAATATAATCATAATTAAAAATAAAATAAGAATAATCTTATTTTATTTTATTGTTTGAAACGATATTTGAGTTGATTTCTGAATCAATATTTTCATCAACTTTTAATTGAAATTGAAATAAAAATCTAAAATTAATTTTACTGGAAAGGTCATTTTTTTCACATATATTTAAATGTTGAAATAAATCCAGTCAAAATAAGAAAATCGAATCGATTATTTTATTCAATATAAATTTTAATATTATAACCTGACAAATCATATTTTTTTACTCATATTAAATTTACTGATAAATTTTCATTCGACACAGGACGTCGATATTTTATTGAGTTTTGTTTATCATCTCCGGCCACACATGAAAATAAATCAAAACGTTTCAGCACGTACAGGTCAAGCCTCTAACGCAATATATCGTCGATATCGAATGTGTTACAGTAAAAGCGTTCAGCTGTAAATAGTTTTTTTTTTTTTTACCCTATAACGAATCGCTTTCACCAACACACGTTTGCCCGTCCGGACTTTTACATTCCTATACGTTCGCAACGCGGTCCCTTATTCGGATCGCGATTTTTGAGGGTAAATTCGGACACAGAGGTGGAGGAACTGTGGCGTAAAAAAATTATTCCGGTCAGATCTGCCGTGGAAATTGATAACAAATCAAGAAATGTTCCTTTTTGCAGCGTGCCACCGCGCTTCGCATGAAAATAAGGCTAAGCGGCTTTCAGCGTCAAAGCCTTCGTCTTTTCTACTCGGACCCAAACAGTTAGGCGAAGCCGCAGTTTACGTGTGCGCAAAAAGAGCCGCCGCAATAAAACAAACGCGATTTCTGTCCATTTTTATTCTTTTTAAAGCTATATATATATATATATATATATATATATATATATATGTGTGTTTTTTATTTTTTTACTGGATCTGCTGCTGTTACAGCTCCGCATCGCGCAAATTCACCCTTTCGCATACATGAAATAACTGAAACGATTCTCGGCACAACTTGCCGAGGTGTATTATTATGCTTTTTCCTCGGAATTAATAGTTTTGAAAATTGTTCCGTATGATTTACGATAGTTGCCCCGTTATCGTGTTTGTGGTGTTTTATTTATATACCGTTTGTATGGAACTATTGAAACGCCATTAGGCTTTCCGTGATGAAAAGTTATTTCGTGCTATTGTAAATTGAGCAATTTCTCATTTTTTTTCTTTTTTTGTTTTTTTTTTTGTTGAAAAAATTTTATAACAGCTATTTGGTTTATTGATTGAATTGTTGCAAAAATAGTCTAAACCACATAGTCGATTGTAATATTGCACACGCTTTTTTTTTCTCTCTCCATATTATTTGTTTGTTATATGCGGTTTCGAAGGCACTTTAGATAATTTGTGAGTTGGGCTGTTTCACATAATCTTATATTTTACTTTATTTGAGCACCACTTGAAATCAATCTGTACAAAAGAAAATGCCAGAGTTTTGTATTCTTATGTTTCATACTCACGAACACGATAAGAAAATACCTCAAGATACTTTTAAATTTGTATGTTAATACTATATATTTTTATCATTAAATATAGTTATTCAATATTTAGATCACGATTTTTTACATTTAGTGGGACGATTAGATTTTTTTTAATTTTATAATTTAATGTTTATTACAGTTTTTTTTAACAATAAAATAACTAAAAAGATATAAAAAGAGTAGTTTCCCATGAAAAAATAAAATTCTTCAGCTCAATATAGTATCTGAAAATAGAACATAAAAATTTTAAACTAAAAAAAAAATATATGTTATACATATATTTTTAGAAAGAGTGAAAATTAAAGTAAAAAAAAAACGTTATTTCGAATAGAAAAAGAAGAACACGCTAGAACTAGTTCGTATAACAAGCCATGACTCTTCATTTTATAGCGCTACCGTTTTATTTTAATTACCATCAAAATTTCGAAGCTTATCTATTTTTTATGAATAAATTTCGTTAAAAAAAAAAAGTTCATCACACGTCGTATAATTACAAAGAAAAAAAAACGCGCCGACAATTATCGTGATAATTGAACGGTTAAATAATAATATTTAATCGACACGGTAATCGCGAACAATAAAAAATCATTTCGCATTATAACGTCGACGAGTGCATGTTTGATGATTTTTATAATATTTATAAAAGAATTATTATACTTTCGTGCGATTGCTTATATGAAGCGCATATGAAATGTATAATAGCAATACAATAACAACTAGGCGCATAAACAAACACTCGGTACGTTGAACTTGCCTGCATGCAAAAAAAAAAAGTGCAAGTGCACGAATATGCGCATACAATGTTGGTATATATACAAATTTAAACACACATACGATGCTTTATAGTATATATGCTTGTGTGACAAATGCAAATAAATATGTATAAATGTGCATATATTTGTTTGCATTTGTACCCATGTACAGGTTCATCGCGAAATTGTCAAATTATTATATATATATATATATATATATATATATATTTGATTATAATATATTTTTTTTATAATGGTTATTAATTAAATTATTATTTATTTGTAATTTATAAAAATATAAAATAGAAGTCACGGTCTTAAAATGGAGGTAACGTCATTGATTTATTATATATATGAGCGTTAATAATATTTTTATAATTTCTTAGTATGTTTTTTTCTTAAAACGTTTTCTTTTATCTGTCAATTTTATACAAAGATAAAGTCATTATTATTCATGTTTTTTTTAGCGATTATATTTATATATATATATATATATATATTTAATATGATAAATGTACGTACTAACGACTAGAATATTATATCAAACACTTGTAAAATTGTTATAATCGAGAGTATGTGTATAACAGTCGATAAATAAATCAGTGATAAATATAACTCTTATTCATGATATATATAATAAATAAACGTCGAACAATGAAATAAAGCGATATTCGACAATATAACAATAATAATAAAGATGAATAACGATTTCACAGTAACCTTATACACGAAATGGACGATTTCGAAGAGGGGGAGTTTTTCCGTTCCGTTTTATTATATATATATATATATATATATATATATATATATATATATATATATATATGTATGTATATTTTTTTACCTCCGTTCGTCGTCTCAACCGGTCAAGTTTGATACGTCCGTCAAGTTCGTGATTTATAGCGATCGTGTTCGAGGTCCGGCCCCGTCGTATGTGTGTGGGAGGTGCTTTAATTTAAACCCTCCCACCGGGACCTACATCTTTTGGCCGTAATATGAAAATACGAAAAAAGAGAATGAAATAACCAAAAAAAAAAAAATAATAAACTTGCGACTCGAGCTTGCGGGTTCGGTTTTTACGTTATAATTTCATCGACATGGCGAAAGAAATTAACGAAAAAATATATGCATAATAAAAATAAAAATGTATATGTTGCTTACACGGCAGCCCCTTCATTAAGTCGGTACGCTTTCGATTGGACCGCTTACGAAATCTTGTACTGTATCGCGATTAGCGTGAACGCAATGGTTACTACGTGTTTTTCGTTTTATATTATTATTATATATCAACATATACGTGTATTTATATATGCTAATACTTTTAGAAGTTCACGTTTATTACGTATGAATAAATGGTATATATATATATATATATATATATATATATATATATATATATATATATATATATATATATATATATATATATATATATATATATATGAAATAATATTCCGGTTATATTTCTTGCGTGCCCTGAAACAAACCTATAATTAAGGAAGTAATCTAATCTGCATGTCACTTTTTCTATAGATATATATTTTTTAAGATGGGAAGAAGTCATTTGAAAAATTATAGTTTCAAAACCTATCAATAACACAACTGTCCGTAATTTGTTATCTTGAATTAATTTCATATATTCTAAAAAAATATTTTTATTATAAAATATATTTTATGCTTTTTGAAATTGATACAACAGCATTTAAATTTAAATATAATACTGATATTTATATAGTTAATTATATTTCATTAAACATAATTCTCAAAAAAAAAAACAATAAATTATTTAATAAGATTTTGACTTTAAAATTTTATTTTCTGTTTTAATTTATAAAAAAATATTTTTTGTTTTTTAAATGTAGTAGAATTGGTTTTATAAATTTATATGCGATGTTTCATGTATTAATTGGAAATAATGATAATAAATTTTAATCTTTTTTATTGAAAATATTACAGATATTTGTCCTAAAATTACAGGTATATATGTAAATATATTACTTATATCTATCTATTACAAATTATTGAGCTTCAAACTATAATTGAACATTGAAAAACGCTGTTCTATTACCGTATATAATTTTTCAAATTAAGTTATGTATTTGAACATAAATATCATATAGGTGAATATTAACAATCATTTTTGATTTATTTAATACAAATTAAATACAGTTGCGGTGTTCGATATAAATAGTGGTTCACTTTTATGCGAGTATGGCTTAATTAAATTAATTATGCTGGTTATTCGTATTACGTATTCGCGAATATTTTTTATGCATCCGGAAAAAAAAGAGCGCATCGTAAATATTTGAACGGATTAACGAGATTCGAGATTCAATTACGGCAATTTTTGATATACCATACATATGTATATAATAAATATATAATAAAAATACGCGCACGTTAAAAATAACATGGCAATCTTTGACGAGAATCGAATAAATTAAAACGGCATCGGAATGCTAAAACAATGTACGCCTCGTACATTGGTTTGACATTTCAATCAGCTTATCGTGAACACATTAGAGACAAAAACAAAACAAAACGAGACGAAAAAAAAAAGGCATTCCAAATCGTAGAGAATGTCAAAAGTGATAAAGGAGGCATTTAGTTTTTTTTTGTTCGATGCGTTTTCCCGTAGCTGAGCCGGCAATAATAAATTAGATAATTTTTCGTCGAAAGTGAACAATGCGTATTCAGGTAGGACTTTCGACTCGGTCTGAAAAACGTGCAACGACTACGCTCGTCCGATAATTTTTCAGTTAACCCTTAAACGCGAAACTGTAGCCTAGTAAAATGGCCGTAGGTGAAAACGCGTGAAAATAACTTAAAAGCGCGCGCGCACGAGCTCCACAAAATTGTATTCTCGACGAGTATAGCCTTTAAAGGAGCTCAATATATCACTCCAGGAGCCTTTCTTACGACACGTGACCGACTTACGCCTTCCGGGCTGCTTAGGCCCTTTCTCCATTTCGGGTTTTTCCACCGAAATCCCTCATACCATAACGATTCCGCCTCGTTCCTCTTCTTCTTGCCTACGGGAGTCTTCGTGGAAAGTGGAAGCGGCGAGGACGAGGGTGCAGACGATATAACGGGTACGCTCAATAAATCTCACTTCTATGCTTTCCGAGGGGAAAACGACTGCTTTATGAGATTCTTAAGGCCGTATGGATTTCTGAAAATATTGCTTTGAAAAAAGAATAGGTGGTGGAGGCATTACAACGGTGCGGGCGAGATAGTCGCCGATTCCATTCGAAAACCCACCAGACACCCCATCCGGACAAATAATATATATTAGTGAGACGAGATGCTGTACCCATCCAATCGTATAAATGGATCACAATAAATTCCTCATGACTCGTTAAACAGACGATGCCGTACATGTGTGTACGTTGTGCCGAATGCGTTTCGTGTGCAAATAACGGTAGACACAAAATTTACCCGCCATACTGCTTGTGCTGCATGGTGGACCCGATTTCTGCATTTCACGTTTTACAGGTATCGATTTTGGCCTCTGAAGGAGAGCTGAAAATGCAATTTTATTCGATGTTGTCGTAGCAATTTTTCCTTTACTGCTTTATTGTAGACGATAATTTCACATGAATTATATTTATATTCCGTTTAAATTACCTATAATTTATTTTTACATTACGTATTATATTATTATAGTTATGTATTTGCATTTTTCGCGTGTTATTTTTTTTACAATGTAATTAAACATGTCGATTATAATCTTAGAAATTTTTCATATATTTTTTGGATCAATTATTTAGAAAAAATATTCAATTTTTTTTCAATTTCTTCACTTTGTTTTATAAAAAAATAAATAGTTTTCAGTTAAATACGATTGAGATAAAGTTATAAAAATATTTAAAAGATTTTTATTACTATATTACTATACTTTTAAATAGAAAAATTTTTAGATTCAAAATTGTATTTTTTTTATCAATATTTTAATGGTATTTAAATTATATAAATAACGTTATAATAATCTAATTTATGTTTGTTATCAATATCGAAAATTTAATATAACAATAAACTAAAATAATTTTCAATATTGAAATAAAAAATAATAAATTCTAGTTATAACTATAGATTTTATATATAATATGTAGCATCTGAATTCTAGTCAATGAAACTTAAATTAAACGAAAGAAGAAAAAAATAGTAATAAAAATAGCATCCATATTATGCGCACATTTAAAGATAGATAACCACTTTATACATTATAAAATGGTAGAATCGGAAATGAGGTTTGAATATAAACAAGTAGTATATCGGCGCTGGAAGGCTTCTTGTGGTCTCGCGGTAAATAAATGTGAATTTATATTGACGATTATCGCGTCATATCAATAAAATCGTCCAATATCTTATGGTTTAACAGGCTATTATTCGCGTGTTCGTGTCTTGTCCGACATAATTATTTCCATCATCAATTCAACGTCTTCAGTATTGAGAAATATTGCACCGGTTTTACTTGTGTTCAACGATATTAACTGCGTATGTACGTACGTTTCTAGTTTCGATATTATTACGTTAAGCGCCCCCGTAAAAACATGTTTTAGGGCTCGCATATTTCGCGTATATATTCCAAACAAATCATAGATGCCCAATGTTGATCTATAAATACGTTACGAATGAATTATTTAAGTATTTTCACTTTGTCGGTGTGTGCGCATGTGTTAGCGCAGGGGCGTGTTATAAAATTATACCAACCCACACTTAACGTATAATATTATTATATTAACATAGTAGTTCTTTCTTAATTTCCCTTTTTCGGGAGTTAATTAATCTTCGTATACGTATATATTTAAATTACACCCATAAAAGGAACAAAAAAAAAAAAGCGATCGATTATTATTATTTTTTCTACATGTTAATTAATGAGACGTTTATTGCTGTAACCGTGTACAGTTTGAGTACATTGTTCAGAAAAAGGGTTGTATAAAAATGAAATATGAGATATTTATTATTTAATAAATAATGAGTTATTTTAAAATTTTCTATAATTAAAGGTTAAAAAAAAATAAACGTTTAAATTTAAATTGCATAATTATAATTCACGGAGACAGAATTAACTATGAAGGCAGGTGAAACGAAAATTCAGATTTTTAATTTTTAAAATAATTTATATGTGTAACGCAGATGTTTGTTTTTGAGTTTTGATTTTATTTTCCTTTTTTAATTTAAAAATACTTTAGTAAATAGTTGTCTAACATAAAGTCGATAATCATTTTTTTTGAAAATTGTAACATTTTTTCGATACAAAAAAACATCACAATAATTTTAAATGAATGATCTTTAATCATATTTATATTTTCATATATTTTATTTATAAGAAAAAGTTAATAATAGAATAAAAACATTTTTATTTAACCCTAAAATGTCGTTAAATTGAAATATAAATATAGAAATTGAATTTGTAATGAAGATGCACCATACTATAATATTATATAAAGGCTGTAACATTTAACGGTCGGAAAATCACCCCCCGCTTATCGCGTTTGGAAAAAAGGGCGGGTTGTCAATAAAAATAATGGCTTCTTTTGCGTATTTCTCCTTTTCGAATCGAATAATTTAAACGTAAACACGGTCGTAAATGACATTTAGGGTAATTTTAACGACTCGAAAAAAAAATCGCTCCGAGCGACCGAGTTCGCCTTTAATGCTCCAGATGTATCATTTAGCGTTTTGCATCTGATAATTTCGCGTTCGGTTTCGTTGCGTGATTTAATGCGTTCGGAGCGGGCCGCGATCGTTTCTTAAAAAAGGTGTCAAACACCTGGCGATAGATCTTCATTAGAAATAAAGAAGCTTGGTGCGTTTGCCGTACGAGTTATGATGGCCGCTCGCGGCGCCCGTTTTATTTATTTGTCCGACGTCTCATTACGTGGTTCGGGGCCCGGAACCGGTCCGCGAATCGGACATTCTGCGCACCTTCTTCCCTCGTGCAAACGTTCGACATTCTATTTTACAAGTAAATATATAAGCGCGCGCGCGTGTGTGTGTGTGTGTGTGTTCGTAACGTGTGCCTGTATTAGTTAGCGACGTCGTCCTCAAACTTTGTTTCCCGTTTGAATTATTTCCAGTCGAAAAGTTCGATATTTCACATTCGCGGCCGAACGCACGATGTGGAAATTTCGCTTAGGTCGATTCGACCCACTTTAACACTTATATATCACCATTTCCTAACGACATTTTTATTGAATTGTTATATAACACGGCTTAAAATCAATTATAATATTTAAATTATTATAAAATTATACAATTGCATGAGTGATCGATCATTGAAACAATAAAAAAAAAAGATTTATTACAAAATTATAAACGTATTACAGTTATACGTGTAACATGGAAAAAACATATTACATTACTAATGTTCAAAGTCAACATTATATTATATAACGTATATAATATTTTAATCGATTATTAAAAAAAAATTTTTTTTTTATCTAAATAAGTATATAATCAATTCGTTTTAGAATTTAATTACAATTGTTAAAAATACAACAAACGTTGATATAGTAATTAATTTAAAAGTATAAAATATATAAATATTATGAAGTTAAATTTGATATATTAAGTGTGAAAAAAAATCAAAACAT
Organism: Leptonema lineaticorne; assembly: GCA_024500535.1. Taxonomy (NCBI): domain Eukaryota; kingdom Metazoa; phylum Arthropoda; class Insecta; order Trichoptera; family Hydropsychidae; genus Leptonema; species Leptonema lineaticorne. Next base: position 10,532,792 of record JANIJI010000004.1, on the reverse strand, counting down.
AATATTTCTTAATATTTTAAATTAAAAATATGCTATAAAATTAGATAATGTGTATGTTTGTTTGTAGAACACGCATTGAAAGTTTGAATAGCTTTGCTACTATATGTACTTAGGTTTAAGTTCTCTCGTCACGTATCGAGCGATCATATCCTACACGTCATTAGAGTCACTGCTTTGAACTTTCTTTTACTTTATCGTCGAAGAAAATTAGCGAAACCCTAGAAAGTCGTAAATCGGTTCGATTGGGGCAAACTTTATCTGAGTCATTTAATTAAAAAAAAAAAAGAACGAGTGCGAGAGAAAAAAAACCTTCGAATAATAATAAGAGGGTCTTTGGTCACGAAATGCGTAAATGTAAATCGTTCGACTATTACGTGTTTATTATCGAAAAATTTCCCTTAATTAAACCGTTCTAAAATTCATTATTTTATCGTTATGCGTGACATGCTTTCGATAATTTTATTTTATACGAAACGTTAAAAGCCTCTGACTTTTGTGGCGAATAAAACGAGAACGACAAAACCGAGCCGTGTCTCTTTCGAGAAATGTCACGCGGCATGTTCTCTGTAGAATGTGAAAATACTCTTACTCATTAGTTTCATATACTAGGATGGTATTCGTTACTGGTCGAATGCCACTGTAAATATATTTTCTATCTAAGATATATATCGTTTGTATACTTCTTTTTGCTGTTTTGATACGAATGAGACGCGCGTGTGTACATGTAACGTAATACTTTATGCAAAAATAATCTTATATTATTCATATATGTCTATATATCTTTTCGAAGTAATTCCGAGCACATTCGCGTCCGTTTGAACGTAAGGTCTTTAACTTTTTATTAAAATCTATCCGAGAACGTGTAACTTTCAGGGCGAACGCGAAAAACAAAAACCGAAGTATCTTTCGATTTTGCATAGAGCAAAAGCGTGTTGTTTGTAGGCGACGGTCGTGATTTGAATTGAATTAATTATGTAACGAAACTCCACTTAAGTAAACTGTTAACCGAGGATAGTACGGAATTTTCATACAAGATAAATGTAAATAGTGTGTACTTAGGCTGCTAAAATCCCTTTATTTCGTCAGTTTAAAATTTTATTTTAAGTATCGGTAATGGTGGTATAAAAAAGCATTGCAAAAAAAAAAACGTTGCACTGAATATTATTACGAAATCGATACTGCGGTATCGGTCGAGTGAGGTTTTGCCATATATTATCAAGACCCTCTCTCGCGAGAGGGGAAAATTGTGGTTAGGAGAGGTTATACGGGAGAGTACCCCATAAATCAATATCCCATTACAAACAGCCTATCAATGAATCGATATCAAATTTGGTTATTGGAAATAGCCGAAACCATTCGCCAAAGATGTAAGTAGCACCTATTGTTCGTCCTTATCTACCTGTCATTGTTGGGTACTATTTACTTAGAATCGATTCTACATATTCAGATTCAAAAGATAGACCAACAATAATACTATTGTTTTCCTCCGCATATATCGAATTATAACGTTATTTAAATACTATTAGCGGACATTGAACTTTCTATACAGTAGTAAAATGAATAATTGCGTTTCGTATCATTCGTGCTTTCATCACGGTGGTATACATAAATTCGCTCGAAAATGGAAACGACTAACAAGTTTTGACGGTGTTTGTTTAAATGAGCTCGCGTCCAGTGACGACAAATAAATAATGCTCTAAAAGGAAATCGCTAATGATATACTATCCGTCCCTAGAAGAGCTTTTTACCATTTAACAATAGGACATGCCTCAGGCGAGCCGTTCGGTTTTTGCTCACTTTGTACGTAGCATAGCGTGCAAGCGGTTTTCCAGCCGGATCGGACCTCAATCGAAATCCAATTATTTTATAAAAGCAAACGTCCTTATGTGTTTGCCCGTTGAGGTCCTGGAGCTCGCCTCGAGCCTCGACCACGTTTTCGTGATCATAAATAACGCGACACGTTCAGAATATGAATTATTCCGGTCGTTCCTTTTTTTGCCAACTGGACTTGGCTGAAAGTTCTTTCAACCCTTCGCTTGCCAGTTGGTACAAAATGAATCATACATAAGGTAGACTAGCAAGAAATGAAATAACTCACTGCACGTTTTTCACAGAACAACCGGTCGACCACAAAGGTATTTCCGATTTAAATGCGACAAAAAAAAAATAAACGAACCAAAAATGCAACTAGATCCCCTACAATTTCTGGCGTAAATATTCGACTTTATTATCAAAAATTCCGCGATGTTTGTGATTTTTACGAAAAAAAGGTTTCGGGTTTTGTTTTGATATATATCAAACCTCTGTCTCGTATAAAATATACATTAATCTTAAAGTATAATCTGGCAGCTTTTATGGTGCGTTCTTATTTTTGTTATTCGGCCGAAAGTCATTCTTATATTTGCGACTTCCATATAAATATCCTCGTTAGAATGACTTATGCCCGTTTCGGAATTATCTGAGTACTAATCAAGATTTATGGCATGCGAAAATGACGCTTTTCCCGCGGAAATTCATCATTGCTCACGTTTGGCCTTGATTTACACGCTGGAAATTTTATTTATTTATATTTTTTATTTATTCATTTTTATATTGCCAAGCCTATATATGTCGACTATATATAGAATACTGTATAAGGAGATTTACGTTATACGCATTCGTTCCTTCAATTTTCAAGTTTGACGGATAGATTCCATTAATCGATAATTTGTTAAAAGCCGTAGCGCACTTGATTTATTTTTTTTTCGATGAGGCTACGTTTTGTTTTACAATTTGGCTGTTTATTTATCTATCGTTTGCGTTATTTTATATGCAACCGGTGCGAATTGTTCTCATATGAATGAGCACTAGTCGGTGACCATAACAATAGATGCAGTCGGATAAGCCCCGGTGAAAACGGATTTAAGCATAAACTGTGCTTCCCGAACGGACTTTCGGTTGAATTATGTATCTGGGTTGAAAGCTCAATTAACTGGAGTGCAATAAATTTAATAATAACCGAAATTTGCGCCCGAATATCGCATTATATTCGAACGGCGGTGTAAAAAAAAAAAAGGAATGAGCGCGCGCGAATCGCTCGCGTCCGCCATTTTGTGCGTCCATTTTGTATACAAAGCGAACGCGCGCGCTTTTTTTTTTACATACAGGTCTTATTCGCGGCGATCGAACCATTTTTAATGTACCGGTAGTTGAAAGCGAATCGACGATAATCGAAAAGTACAAACTGAACCAAAACGAGTTCTCGAAACGAATACAAAAAAAAAAAAGAGTGTGTATATATTATATACGTAGGTATTTATTGTGCGTATGAATAATATATAATAATATAAATGAGTAACGAGTTTTGTAGAGGTTACAGTTAACCGTGCGAGAGTCCATCGGACGATTCTTCTTCTGCTCTCATGATATAAGATACCCCGAAACCGGTTGGTTTCTTTTGAGAGTAAAATACCGACGTGGTGGCTTTTTTCAGTTACAAGAAGACGTAGTGTGTACGAGAGAAGTCGTTTGGTCCGACAACTCAAAATGGTCTCGAATTCCTGTTAATTAGCCAGACCGCTTAGCAGCCACTTTTTTATACTTTAATGCCGTATACACCTTTATATATACACAATATACATGATGGCGGACGAGAGTGTGTGCATTTTTGTATACATAAAATAATTACGTGCAAATATGGTAGCGAAATTTTATCAAGGAAATGGCAATGTCTATATAAACAGCTGCCACATGAAAATAATGGCACTTCATAAAATTAATAAAAAACATGGCTTAATCAGTTTATTAACGAATAATATCTCAATTATTATATTCGTGTCATTAACGCATTCGTTGTTCTAACATTTATATTATATATTGCAGTAACTTTAAATATAATAAATATTTAGTTATTTGACCTCGTAATTTCATATAAAATGTTTAGAAGAAGAGTTCAAGGTCTTCATTAGTTGTAGCACCATTGATTTATTTCATTAAGAGTTGAATATCTTGTTATTATATGTTTTATTGTATTTGAATATAATTTAATTCATTAATAAATCGTGTCCACTAAACATATTATATTATAAAAAAATGATAATTAATTATTAGTTATAGATAGTGTTCATGTCTTGTTAGATAAAAATATATTTTAAATTATTTTTATCACGCTTTATTAAGAAATCGAACATTTTAAAATAATTAATGTTGTTTAGAACACTTCATGTGTGAAATTAAAATGCATAAATATCAAATTTCATTTACGTTTGCATATATTTATATATTATAGGTATATAGATTTTTTTTCCTTATAAAGATTAAACAATTTTCACATCTACAAAGCTAAATATGTATGCTTCGGATTTTTTTTTATGCAAAGTTGTACACCACGGAGAAGTGCGATAATGAACGTATTAATTATTAAAAGAAAATTCACCCTCCGTTGTTTATTTTTCCTCTTTTTTTTTCTCGACGAAGCGCACTGGAACGGACTTTTTTTGCCGTTCTCCCTTTTTTCTTTATATACCTATATATATATATATATATATTTTTTTTTTTAATTTTTCATTTTGAATGATGCATGCGAAAATTGCATTTTTATGGTAATGCGGTCGTGTCGTTTTTCACGCAGTCGAGCGAAATAGGACGATTCGCGAAAAGCGCTCCCGAGCAAAAGCATCTCGACCATATTGTAATTATCTCCGTCCGGATTTTTCTCCGTCGTCTGAAGAGAGAAAAAAAACGAATAGTAATAATAATAATAAAAAAAAGAGTAAACAAATGAAAAGAAAATTTGTCGCATACGACGAATACGGAGCGTACTACATATTTATAATAACGAAAATGGTGAATTCTCGTCGCGACAAGGGTGGGGGGAGGGTTGTAAAAAAAAAAAAAGGAAAAACGGCCATATATATTGCATTTTTGTCATCTCGTGTTGTCCGCTGCTATCGAATGGCCATCATTATATCAGACACATAGTTATTTTTCTCTTCGGTCGTTCGAAACTTGTCCAGTCTCGTCCGTCTCGTCTTTAGTCCCGTCGTTTTTATTTCGTTTGTTTTATATCTCTCATTTTATTTATGCGACGTTTCACTGAATCATTTTTATCGAATTTTTTACTCTATTTTCGTACATTGAATTTTAATTACTCCTTTGCAATATTTTTTTTTAACTTTATGCTAATAATAATAATTTATAAATAGGACAACTTTCGATTTTTAGTTTAAATATAGGATGTATTATATATATGCGATTAAATATGTATTCAAAACAAAAAAAAAACTTAATTTAGAAAGGTATTTTTATAAATTATGACTTTTATAGTAAAGGTCATAATATTTTGTATACAAAAAATGTGAATAAATTTTCAGTTTATTGGTTTGATTTCACAACATTAATTCAAGATATCATAATTATAGATGAAAAAAACCAGGAAAGCTTTTTCATAAATTACTCCTTAAATTTAAGTAATCAAATATCATATTTGATAGAAATTATTAAATATGTTTCATTTAGTATTTAATTTTAAAACATATTTCCAAATTTATGATAATAGAAATACTTCAAAAAAATCTAAATAATATATTTGAAGTAAAAAAAAATGTGGCAAAATGTATAAAATATGGAATGCAATATAAAAAAATATTTAAATATATATTACGTATATGTTAATAAATCAAAATAATAATTTTCTCGTTTATAAGAAGGAGGATTTATGAATAAAAAGAACTAAAAAATTAAATATAGATTTATCTCAACATAATATTTATACAAATGTTATGTATATTTTTAGTAGATTAAAAAATAAAAATTGTTTTATAATTATAAACGATAAAGATATGAAAAAAAGATATCGTTAATTATGTAAAAAAAAAACAGTATTCAGATTCATAGTTTATTTAAGTATTAATTACACAATATTATATCCTTCAACATTTTGTTCTTCCAAATATATTTATATTTTTTATAAATATATAAGCTCAATTAAATCAAGTATAATTTATAAAATTGGAAATTACAACAATTAACTAGTTTCGAAGGCAAAATTATGGTAAAAAGATTCACTGACTTCGACGCTTTATAATAATCTGAGAATCTTCACGCGCACGTAACGCAAATAATTGAAACGGACGAAAAAGCTTAAAAATAATAAAAAGCGCTCGTTTACGAACCGTAAATTTTCATTATCTACACAATTACGAAATATATAATAATAAATTTCATACGAATTTCCCTCTCGAGACATAAACCAATCATCGATAGGGACACGTTATTAAAGTCAAGTTGTAATTACGAGCGACTAACGACTCAATTCTCGTTTGCTTCCCGTCCATATTTACTAATTGATCCGGATTCGTATGCACAAATACATATTTAAAATACCTACGTATAATAGATACAGGTATTTTATTTACTATAATATATATATTTTTTTTTTATGAATTATGAATCACGTATGAATTTCGATAATTTGAAACTTGTATATAAAGGGCGATTATGTTTTCATTATTCACTAGAAGCGGGACATGGTTGTAGAAAAAATCAGGAAAATAGTATATAACCGTTAAACAAAATGGCGACCGTGAAAACTGCTCGTACGTGATATGTGTTCGAGTATCTCTTGTATTTATCATTATATTTCGACAATATCCCCAAGCGAAGGGTTCCGTTGTTAATTTGGGGGCTTCAGAAATAAAACGAAGCGCGTGTAAAACGCTCGTGTACATATATATATATATATATATATATATATATATATATTAGTACATACCCATCCACTTTTAAAATTCATACGTTCATATATGTATATATGTATATATATATATATATATATATATATATATATATATATATATATATATATATATATATGTACGTAGATATAATTTTAGGACTACTTGTGATGCTGAGTTCGTTTCGATCGCAATCAAGCTTCCATCCGACGGTTCGATCATTATTATTAAAAAATTCATGTTTCGATTCGGCGTTGAAAGTCGCAATTAAGATATTATTCGCCAATTTGAATATATTATTTGACGATGAATATTTGAGAATCTAATATTTTTGTAGGCAAGTATGACTGAACTGTTTAAAAAAGACGACAAAATTAATTTCTCGTATATTTAGAAATAGCGTTATTAATTTTGTGCTACATGAAGTATTTTATAAAGGATAAAAATTATTTGATAAAATTTATAACATATTTTAATTTAAAAAATCATTTAATTTTGATAATTTTTAAATATTTTGCATATGAAATACTTTGTAAATTAATATTTATTATAATAATATATAAATATATATAATGTCCTAGTTTATTATATCGATTTGGCAAGATAGAAGTATATTTTAATAATTTTAGAATTGAAACCGCAATATTTTTTCTTACCAAAATGATAAGATAACTGTTTTGGAAATTACATTTTTTATGTCCGTCTTATAATGATGATATAACTCTAATCGCATATATATATATATATATATATATATATATATATATATATATATATATATATATAAATATATATATATATATATATATATAAATATATATATATATATATATATATATATATATATATATATATATATATATATATATTATGTATTATACTGTTATTATTGAAATTATATTTATAAGAATATCTTCATTTATTCTATTCGACCTCGGTTTTTCAATGATGCAATAACGTCGTGTTTTATTGTTAATATAAAATTAAAAAAATATATTAGTTGCAAATATTGATTACTTTTATATTAATGTTGTTTAATGAATGACTTCATACATGTACGCCATGTTGAAAGTACAAATTATTTTAGGCGGCCTTCAATTTTCGACGCCCATACGTATATTTTCTTGCAGCGAAAAAAAAACCTATTTCAAATTATTCTAAATTGGTTATATACAAATGAATTAGTTATATACAATTTGCGAGTGTTTTCTTTTTGAAAATATAAGTTTTCTTGTTTTTACATGTTTTTTTAAAATGTATTTTAACTGCCATTCTTTAAAAACAAACATCGATATATATATATTGACGACAGTTCAATTTAAATATATAGTTATGTGTTGAACAGTGCATTACGGATGTTTGTTTGAAAGTCGCGTTCCTGAACCAAGATTATCGCTGTGACTTACTTCGAGCTCGTATAAAAGGGGGATGAAAAAAGATCTTCGAAAAATGCTTATTTTTGTTTCAGATTCAACTCTAAAAGCCGTCGTAAATACGACCCGTGTAGTTGTTTTGTCGGGTTCAATCGATTGACGTGCCGTAAACAGGGGGTGGCGGCGGTTGCGATCCTCTTTTCGTGCCCAACCCTCGGTGTAGAATTGGCAAACCGGGCGGCGGGTTTAGGTACAAGCCAGAAGGCCATATTGTTCGCAGCTACAAGCTGTATGGTAACCGCCGTTTCGTATTTATTGACGGGCCTTCCGCTACAAGTTTCCGTATTAAAACATCACCCCGAACGCCAATGATGCTCGGACTCGCACGTGTATTTATTGCAAATTCCGTACTGTTTCGCATAATTAAATTACCGGTCCTTCTGTCCTTCTGTTCGTCCGCAGCACGCGCGTTTAACTGCCCGCCGAGAAAATTCCTTTGACGATAACCTTTATTGGCGAACGTGCGAAGAAAATATCCCTTTTTACACCTATTTCTTGCAATTTATTCCCGCTTTATGTTTATATGTAGTGGAAATCGTTGCCTTTTTTTTTTGCCTTTCATTCGGCGTAAAATCCGACACCATTTTCACTTATATGGAACTTTTTTTTTATTTACCGCGCTACAAATATAGTATATTTTTGAAGAAGGCTCGTTTATTATACCATATTGAATCGCTTCTCGCAAAGAAGAAATGAAAAATTATTCAGCGAATAAATATTGCACATTGTTTTGCTCTCGAGATAAATTGTTATGTGATTTTTAATGCTTTCAATTGAAAGAATGTAGTACAGATTTATACGTATTTAGAATATTAAGTTATATATTCTTTTTCTATTCTATTGGCTAATTTTGGATACAGGCCAACATTTTGGCAAACTAAATTGCGATAACTTAAAATTTTGACTGTATAAAGGTCTGATAAAAATAAATCCAGAAGAAAATTTATTTTACAAAAATTACACTTTTATAGAAAAATTAATAAGTGACAAATATAAAATTTTATATTAATAGTAAAAAATATAAACATAAAATGAAAATATTTTTAATTAATCTGTATTCATTGAATAAATATTTTCAGTATATAGTGATAGTTAGCAAATTTTTAATATGGACATTTTTAGTTATAATAAATAAATTATCAATAATTAATATTATTGATAATTTATTTATTAATATATAAAAATTTGGTATAAATATTTAATGTAGTTTTTTTTATATAAAATATCGATTTATCATACATGTATATATATGGAAATATGCAGTCTGAATTTTTCGTACAGGACGGTCACTGGCGAAATTTTGAAAATTAATTTATCGCGGTGGCAGTAGGTAAGGGGTGCAAAATGGCGGTTGGCAAGAGTGCGGTCGGCCTAACCAGGCGTCGTACGGTCCGGGCACGCGAGCCATAAATATGTCCATATGGGGGGACACGGTTGCGGGTCCGAAACGTGCCCGGGTTTCGTACCCCTGGCATTTATCACGCTTAATTCGGAAGCCATGTTAACTTGTAACGTGCGACGCACAAAGCGCGTCCTACCTGTCCGACTTTCGTATTAATCTCGCACGTCCGCATAGATTACCAACAACCGGGCACACGTGCAGATTAAATAGATCAGCACGTGTGCGAAGCGGTTCTATCGGACCGCTCTTTATTGCCAATTTAGGATTAAAATCCAATATCGGTTGAACCCCTCTCCTACCATCCGTGCTCCTGATTTGTACCTCGTCCGTTCCCTGTTTACCTTCTGTAACATCTATTTTGTTCTCATTAACTCACTCTTCCTTTCCTAATTACGGTATGTTAAATACATGTACAATAATAAATTTATATATATACATATATCTATAAAATTCTCTTTTATTCACAAATAATATCTACATAAAAAATGAATTATATATTCGAAAAATACAATTTCGAAGGAAAATTTTTATACACATTTTTTTAGATTGTATATTATTGTGTTGAATATCCGAAAATAACTAGAAACAAAAATGCACTCTTTTGTTCGGCAGACTTTCTCTCGCTTTTTATTTGACCCAAATAAAAAGGCCATCCCTTATTTTAGAAAATTTCCGAGCACAAAAGGGCAACTTTTGACGCGAAAAGAGAAAGCTGAAAAGAACCTGCGTTATTATAACATTGTGCGGCGCGCATTTATAGGATTGAAAAAGCATACAAATACAAAGCGAGAAACGCTTTGAAAGGAAAGTTTTTACGATGATGAATATCAAAAATAATAATAATAATAATAAAGTGAGGAAAAAAAAACCTTTGTTAAAAAAATACGATGAAGGTGTGTATGTATTTTTTTATCTATTTTATTTTGTCGCCTTTATTTCTCTTCGTTTGGAAGAGTTTTTGTTCCGCAGCGAAGACAACTCCGAACGTTCTTTTGTCGTGATTTTTTTTTTTTGAACAGAAAAGAAGCCACTTTCTTCTTTTTTTGTTCTAAAAAATTCAAGGTCGCCTCGTGAACGACTTTTGTGAATTTTCTATAGTCTATAAGTCGTCGATTCGGTTTAGTATACGATATCGATTTGACGTATTCGTATCGTTTTGTGTGCGAGTCGTATATAAAATGGTTCGGCGTTATTATTATTATACGCGTATATAAGTATTATTTCCTTGTAATATTGTCGTACATATGGTGTTTTTGCGTATTCAATGCAGGTTGCGATAAATACTGTGGTTGTAAATGAATAATATATGAAGTAGTTTTACTTCGGCTATTGTGCTATGTACAGCCATTTGAATAATTTATTCAATGCTCGCTTGCTCCCGATTGCATAAACATTGCAACCAAGATAATGTTGATATCGGTAAAACAGAATTTTCTTCTTTTACATATTCACTTGTCGTTACGAACACTCGTTATATGGTTTGATCTTTCATTTACCATCTACTCAAATGTTGTGAATCATGTTTCATCCAAAATATAATATATACCAGAAGTACATAGACAACATATTTAAGTTATATTTTTTAAACATATAAAATATCGATTTATTGCATGTAATTTAAATTTAAATTTTGTATTCATCATTTTATATGTAATTAGATACAGTGTTGAAGTTAAAAATCTATTTCAGATATTTATATAGATTACAGATGGTATCTGATAGAGACAGTTCGTTCGATTTATACATTTAATTCACGATTTTCATTGATATGTGCATATATGTATTTTAATATGTTCATATTTTATTCTCGGTGTCAAAACCGTTATTTTACATTGAAATATAATACATTCGACTATCGGGAACTTCGATATTCGCAAATTTCATTTTAACTTATTTTATTTAACCCTGAATAATTTAAACGTTCTAAAATTATTATAAGAGAAATTATAAATTTTTCAATATTTTTTTTTTAATATCTTAAGGTACACGATAGTAATTTTGTTAATGTATATGTATGTACGTAATCTATTTATTTATTTTACGAGAAGGAATCTATTAGAATAAATCTTCAATTTTAATCCATTTGGAGTTTTTTCTTTCGCCAATGTTCATCTGTTCATTGAATATTCACGCTAATGGTTCCGCATTCAAATCAGATTTTTTCTTATTCTTTACCAAAAGACCCTTTTTATCTAAAAAGCATATAAGGCTTTTTTTCAATATATATATATATATATATATATATATATATATATATATATATATATACATACAAACCAATAGATAAAAATTTATACTATATATAAAGAGTGCATCGTATGTTTTCACTTAAGAAAATTAAATTAGAATTTTAAATACGTAGGTTTACCTAAAAGAAGAGAATTATTCTTTTTGTTTTGTTTCATGAACATTTTTACATTGAATAATGAACATTATTAAAATATAAATAACATTATTTATATTTTGCGTATAAGTGATATAAATTATTATAATATATAGGTATTTATTGTAACAGAACACATTGTATATTTTTAAGGCGGCTTAATTAAAGATTAAAATTTTGTAAAAGTCTCTTAAAAATATATATCAAAAAGTTTTATCAGAAATACAGTATGTTTTAAAATATTTAGATCATCTTTTTGATTATGTCGAAAATAATGTTCATATTTGGAAATGAAAATATTTTTTACGATGTAGTTATTTTATGCAACGTCATGTTTCACACAAAATATTTTTATATGACGCACACATATTAAAATGTGAAGAATGTTCTATCAGACATAATTCTATTTTTTGACATTTATAAATCCGATTCGGGATTTTTTTCCGTTCCTTGCTTTACTTTTATACGTTTCACAGACTCATAAAGTGGGATTAGAAATCAAGTCACGTTTCACGTATGAGACATTTTTCGCATCCGACTTCTAGACCGCTGAACCGATATTAACACTTCGCATATATATATATATATATATATATATATATATATATATATATATATATATATATATATTCACATATATAAACATATAAAAATGAAAATAACGCGTGGACGTATGGTATTATAGTGCAATTGCAGTTTTTTTTTATTTATGATCATTCATTATTCTTTAATAAATGTCATCGGTATATTCGCTTTTTTTTTCGACGGTTTTTTTTTATTTGATCGTATATTTCAGTTTTATTTGGGTGCCATAAAGCGAATCTATCGATTTCTATCGGTAGTCGGGAGAGTAACTTTGTCCCATAAAATAGAGGTGCAATCCAACGTTTTATGACTGCAAATATGATCGCAAAATTGTCGACAGTCTATTATATCGTTAACGCTCTCGAATGTATAGGTGGGCAAACTATTCATTCGCGAAACTTGCAAACGCGCACTTTATCATATTTTATATATATATATATATATATATATATATATATATATATGTATAAATGTCTATATATATGTACATATATAGTTCGTGTGCATCCCGTATTCATGGTTTTATTATGGTGGGATTTGTCGCTTTTCCCCGTCGAATATTTTCGATTCGGTAAGGGATGATATATCCAGCTTAATTATGATATGTCGACGTGGTTAACTTTGCGGGATTTTATGTTTACGCATGATGCATTAAGGTATTTTAATATATCTATTATTTTTCATTTATTATAAAATCACTATTTTATATTTAAAATATGTTTTGTTAAAAATATTAATAAATATTAAAAAAAAATTAATATTCACATTTAGTCAATATTTATAAATTATAAAAATTACATATTTTTAAATACTACCAGTGACTGAATTATATTAAATTTAATATTTTTTTCTATACGGATAAATATTATAGAATATTTTATTTATTTAAAAATATTTACAGTTTACGTATATCATAAAACCGCAATAAAATATAATTTTAAACGATGTTAAATGTTTAAAGCTGCAATTAGTATAGTAAAACAAAACGATTGTTTCGTGAAAGATGACATTTTACAGATAAAAAAAAATAATTATAATTTGTTTTAATAACGCAATTGTTGCGATTGCACCACCGACAACATTTAATTTCACAGAATTATGTTTGTTTTGGCTCGTATATTTTTTTTCCGCCGCGCATTCCTAATTAAGACGCTTTTACACGGCAATAGCCGTTTATTAAGCGATAAAATCCGAAAAATATCCACATTATAAATATTTTTGATTTGTTACCAACGCGGGGATACGCCATGTTAAAAAAATTTCGTCGTTGGCCAATATGTGGCAAGAACCGTTTCGATTGGTCGAAGCGACTTAATGTCATGCAACATGCACGATGATGATCACGTTGTGTTTGCTATGAAACGAGACGCCTCTATTTAATAATAAATAAATATATAAAAAAGGTCGTTTTCGGCATATCAACATTAACATAATTCGGTTATAAACAATACGAATTGATTTTTATGAATATTTAATCGATAATATTTTTCAATAAATTTTCACATATATGTAAAAATTGCACGTAATAAAAATTTTCGAAAATGGCCGAATATAAAAAAAAATCGTATTTATTCGACTATCAGCTTAAATTATTCATAACGTTTACTAATCGACGACAGCATTAGTAGCGAATTTAAAATTTAAAACGTTTATTCGAATTATGTATGTGTGTGTGTGTGTGTGTGTGTGTATTTTATTTTTGTTTCTTCGAGTTTAACCCGTTTGGGAAACTTCGTCTGCTTTAACTTCAAATCGGGAGAGCTTTACTCAAAGTTACATCTTCCAGATTTAAGTTTGCCGTCACAGACTTGGCCGCAAGATCGTGAGCTTTCTTCCACAACAGGGCTTTCGCTATGATATCTGAAAGCTCGAGCTCTGAGCTTTTGGCTTAGGTAGCTTACGTTTGCAGTGCTACATGTTACTCGTGGCAAAATATTTCCTATACAGGCAAAACATTTAAATATATGTTAAACAATATACAGCTGTTCTGAATTTTGATTTTAATTCGTTTTAGCGTAATAATCTTGAGGTTTTGAAACTGAAATCCAATTTTATATATATTTTTTAATATTGTTAAATAATTTACAAGGTTTTTTATATGAAACACTCTTTATTTAATAATTATGTATTAAATAAATTTAGTACATTAATCCGTAAACTTATTTTAATTTATTTTACCCAGTATATCGATTCTAGGTAAAAGTGTACCTTAATGGCGACAACGTACTATCCAATCGACCGATTACGTTTTATCCCGTCAAATTGCAAATTGCCGGATAAAATAAAACGAACACCTGAACGGCGCCCTACTCCATCTACCAACGAAGGCTTTTTATTATATGTATATACATATATATATATATAATAATAATCACGATAACGACAGAATAACAAAATTGAGTAAATTGCCTCTTGCATTCGACTGTAATAGGCGAACCCGCAATACATAGGGCAAGTTCCAAGGATATTCCGTTTAAGTTACTTCGGATAACTCGTCGAGCGAAACACTTGATGATTCAAATTATGTCGTTTAATCTTATTTAAATAAATTGTTTAACATAATATACATCCTTATATATATACACGTATGTACGTTTTTTCGATTAATTCATCGTATTTTTTATCGGTGTCGAGATTGATATTGAAATTCAATTATGTCGTACGTTTCACTTTCGCGTTATACATTTAAATTGACGGAATTACTTGGTAAATTATTTTTTCATTTATCTATATTTAAATTATTTATTAAAATTTGCAATATTTAATATAAAGAATATTCTAATATTTATAGTCGCTGTTAAATTAAAAAAATACAAGTTTGATGAAAAATAGGTAGAAATATCCAATAATTATTTTTCTTGTAATGTACTTCAATGTGAATATTTATTTTAATTTGTTTTTTTTCTATTTTACAATATTTTTTTTAATGATTTATTATAGTACGGTCCTGATAATTTTTATATTACATATCAAATTTATCTTTTGTGATTTATTATTTTACGAGGTTATTGTGTATGATTTTTTAAAACTCAAAAATATATTAACTCTTCTTTTAACCTCTATCTCATATTTTAAATATAAAGTGCGTAGGAATGTTTTGTTGAATATGTCAAAATTTTTCATAAATTAGCATACTGATGTATTTATATATAAATTGTTCACTACAAAGTATTCACAAAGACATCATGTCTTTGTTTTTTTTTCTTTTTCTTCTTCTTTAATCTTTTGACGATGAAAAAAAAAACGTTATATATTACGCGGCAATAAATTACTTTTCATTTTATGTCTTTTAAAAATTATTATTGTGAGTATGCGCATACGTTTAAAATTTATGAAGTATGAAAGTAAATAATGGATATTTTTCCACTCGTTGAAACGTTTATTGTCTTCAATATATTAAAAGAAAAGTATTTTATATTTGTTGTTAGATTTTGTCCTTTGAGATTCAGGACCTCGTCCGGTTTATTAAGTTTTGTATGTGTAATTAATTCGGAATTTTTCAGTCTTTCGTTTTTGTTAAAAAAATACGCATAATGGCCGCCGAAAAAAAAAGTATTTTTTTTTTACAAAAACCCGTTGTCGTAAATCAAAGTTGCCGCGAACTCACCCGCCATATATAATATAATATTAAAAAAAAGTATATAGGAAAAAAAGCGGCGAACGCTATTTTCTTTCAAAAAGGTCAGCGTAATGCCAAAAAATTTGATAAATGTTTTAATTTCACGCTTTAGCGCAGTACGTTTGTTGTATATCGAGGTGGAATTCGAGATAATTTTTGGATTTACCAGTCGGAATTGTAACGAATATGGCTCCTTGACCGGCTTCCATATTGTGAACCAATCGGGCGCCAGGAACTCCATGTGGATTCCACAAAACCATTAATCAATAGTGATTTAGGAGGGATGACGCTCCTTCTCCTAGATTTTTTTTTGCCTTTCCTTTCTACATCTAGGATTTATGTAACCAGAGACCGTATACACGTGTATATATGTATATGGGCGAGTTTCGTTTTCGAACAGCTGTGTCTTGTTAAAAGAAAAATATTTTTTTCAGAAATCGGACGCGGGGTATCTGGGTTGAAGGGGGAGAGGGGATATCACAAAAACATTTCAAACATGTTTTTAATTAACGTTACGAAACGACACGAGTTTTCCGTTTCAGGACACGTAAAATGAAAAATAAATTTAAACAAGAAGGTCGGGTGGAAATTAATGATTGCTTTGCAGTCGGTGGGTGATACATAAATTAATACATTTATAACAATTATGGTAAAAGTATCCCCGTTGCCTCATTATTTTATTTATGAAATATATATCAAGGTTGTGAATTTAAAATGGACGTCGTACGTTAAAAAATGATCACAAAAAATATTTATATAGTTTAGACGCCATTTTATTTTAACTTCAATACCGCCAATATTTTATTTTTTAGTATAATTAAAAATGTTTTGTTAAATTGTTTAAATATTTATTTATCGGATCAACAAATGCAGATGTTTATTAAGATTATTTTAATATAATCAATGTTTTTTTAAATAGTATATAATAGGTATTTATATATATTTGCAGGTGTTTGATGTGTTTATTGTTATTTTTTTTGTCTGCGTGTGAGCATTTAAAAAATTGATTATAATTTTTATTCAGTTGGAGTTTCGTATAGCAATTTAACTTCACACCATCCGAAACAAATATGGCGGATATTCAATTTTTTTGTGTCTCATATTAAATTATGTCGAGCTCATATAAAACTTTATAATTGAATGTAATTTCTACTTCCGGATAATTAACGAAATGTTCTCGTAATTAATTAAGTCCTACCCATAATTGTGTTCTACATTAAAACACTATTACGAATAAATGAGTGTTTTAAAGTAATATAATAATATTCATATAATTGTATAGCTGTGTTAATTTGAAACTTCAGATGCATCCTTTATTATTTTCAATTATGAGTTTATATAATATATTTAATTTTTGTTGAAATGTATGATGAGATTTATGTTGCATATATCCTCTTTATATTTATATAGGGATAATAAGTATGATTGTTATAAAAATTTTAAACATATGAAAATCAAAATTGCTTATTTCAAACCACAATTGAAATTCAACAACTGGTGTTTCGATAGTTTATTGGCTCGTTTCGATGCAATTTAAATTCGACACGCTATCGAAATGCGAGGTTATTGAATAATTTCACATAAATCATAGTATCAAGTGGTGCATTTCGGTTCGAAATCAATGGGGAAAGGCGATTTCCCCGCGAAAAATGCGAGAAGAATGGAGGGTTGATGGCCGTCGATGATCTGGAAAGGCTGCTGCCGAACACGCCTTTCAAATTTCATTAAATGTAAATTCGAAATGTCTGAATCATCGTTTTCGCGGTAAAATTGCATTATGCGCACACCCCCGAAAAACTAAAAATGTACCCAAACGTGATGCTGTTCTGGTCTCAACGGGATACACGTGATTCATTCCCCTAATCCAAAAATACTGGACACGTTTCGAAATCCCATTATATAGTGCCATCCATTCCGAAACGAGATACAAGAGTGATGGGTTAAGTGCGTGCTCGGGGGTTCCAAATTTTTATATATATATACATAATATAAATAATATTATATGCGTGAAAATACTGCTTTTAGGTATTTTATTAACATCCATTATTCATGGATGGTAATGTGGTCGACCGAAGATATCTCACACGTATCACATTAATATTTTATATTACTATCATTTACTTTTTTTCTCTAAAATTTCTTTATAAATATTTTTCATACAATGAAATTATTATTTTATGCCTTTTCATCGGTTATGAATATGGTTTGTGTATGTTATGTACGAATTTTATCATCTATATTGAAACATTATATATTTAACATAGAATTCTTGCTTTATATTGAAATAAAATATCCTCGTTTTACAGATATGTATAATATAAATTTAATATAATATAAGCTCTTCCGTTTTTATTATATAATTGATAATACTAATGTATTTAGGAAACATATGTAAATAATTAATAAATAAATAATTTACTTAGATTTTTATACTATAAAATATTTGCAATAAAAAAAAACATTTTTTTTGCAAAATAAATACATAAAAAATTGATTTATTTTTAATTTATTCAATAATATATTTTTATTAAATATATTGGACCATGAATATTAGAAATATTATTTTGACCTTTCATAAATCAATTTAGCGATTCAATTTTGATATATAAATAATTGATATCGATATTTACTTTTTAAATATATGTATACTATTATAAAATCAAATTATATTTTGTCAAATTTGATATAAAATGTGAAAAACTGCCGGCGAAACGAATTCGCGTGTTCGATTCGAAATCGGCGAGCGGATAAAAAAAAAAAACGTCGAAAATTACGCATTCGTACCCCGCTTTATTTTTGTCGATTTTTACGGTTAAAATTTACCGTTCGCACGTAATTTTAACGTTTTATTATTTAACGAAAAATCGTAATAAAAACGTGCATATACGCTGTGTGTAGTTTATACATTATTTAACGATCACAAAATGGTTGCCTTCCGTACGAAGGAGAAATTACATGTCCCGACCGATCGAACGAACGAATAAACGTTACTTATATTTTATACATTATATATATATATATATATATATATATATATATATATATATTATAGTTGTATTATATAGTGTTAAACGTGCGGTTTGATTAAACTTCATCATGCGATATCTGGATAATAAAACACAAATATTTTATGTAGGTATAGATGTGTGGTGTATTAAGAAGGCAAAAATTTGGCCATCGTCGATGAAAGGTTAATCTTACCCTTTATGTTGGCCGTTTGAGTTGCAACCGTGTGATTATATAGCGCGAGTAGGATATTAGGATAGGAACCACAAGACCAGTTCCCATCAATGTTTGTTGTTTGCGTATGGAAAATTGGCTCATATCCCGAGGGTCGATAAAGTTCGTTTTCGTGCGGTTTATCGGTTGTTTTTCAATCTTTCGGCGACTCGGGTGTTGAGAGGTCCGCGCATGCTCCACATGCACAACACGTAATGGGATGCAATTATGATAATAGGCCGTTCGACTGCACGAGAGATGCATCCAATGTGCACGGACCCTTCGCTAAGGTCTCCTTCGGCCATTGGAGTCGCGAGAAATTTTTCGAAAAACAACCTCTATGACTACGTTCTCGCGTTCGACAGAAACGCCCTTTCTAAAGTATGGTTCACACTTTTTCTATGTTTTATTTTTTAATATTGAACCGTTTTTTTTATTATTGATGTATATTAAAAAATAATAAGAGATTTTAAAAATGATCTACTTTTTTTAAAAATTATAATTTAAAGGGAATAATGTAATTATTATCTAATATGAAAATAATAAAAAATATTTATTCAAATAAATAGATAAATTATTATTGAATTTAATACGAATAAAATATAATCGTTTGCGATAATAGTGTGAGTTTATCGATTTATTTCTCTGTATAATCAATTTGAATTTATACTTTAGGCCTTTTATTATCATTCATTTAAATTTTACGCACTTCGGAAAGAAAACGATTCAGTATTTTTTATTGCAAAAAGTGAACGCTTTCCTCCTCTTTGCTATAAAAGGAAAGAAAACACTGCAAATTTTGAGATAATTGGATAATGCGCTGCGCTGAGAGGCGATTTTTATCGTTTTTAAGATACACGTTTTTCTCGTATTATCTTTCAATTTTAATAATTTTATAGCTCTAAAATAATGTGAAAAATTTAAATTCGTCCAAATAGGCACGAAAAATATATCGAATCATATGCATTTTAAAAATTAATTGAGTACGCCCTTTTAACGCCCTTCAGTTTTATTATATATATGCTTCATCGGTTTAAATAACTAATAATTTTGTTTATGCTGAAATTTGGCTCACATTATTATTCACACACAATTGAATCTAATTGAGTATTGTGTGAATATATTGAATAAGATTATGCAGTTTTTGAATGCCTTGTTGGCAGCGAATGATCAATAAATTTTGTTCTACAATTTTGAATTTATTGTATTGTATAACTTATAATGGAATTCAAATATATATTATGTTTAAATATTATTGTATATATATATATATATATAATATGTATTGTTCACTAAAAGAATAGTATAAAAAATCTTCAAGTTTAGTTTCAAATATTTTATTTTTATATTGATATTTAGAATTTTAGGATTTGAATTACTTCAAATAATATGATTAAAATTGCTATTTAATAATTTAACTTAACAGATCTATTATGCGTTATAGAAATGAAGATAATGATTTTATATTATATGACTAATATATAAGTTAATTAATTTTTTTTCTTGATTTTTAAAAATTGTACGGTGTTTGAGAATTTTTTTTATATATTCACATTGTATCTTATGAAACGAATTATTTACAAAATACACATTTTAATTGAACAAAATGCATAATATAGCGATAAAAATAAATAATTGAAAACATCTGTCGCGATGTTATATAAATGTAAAATGACGCGTCAACTCATTTCTTCGCGCAATTATTTTCATCGGAGAGCTTATTTTAAAAATTAATCGAGCTTTTTTTTTTCGTCCTCTTCGGCCGAAGCTCGCGATATTGCGGTCGTTTTGACCGTTTTCGATAAAATGTCTTATTGTTGTTTTGTCGCGAACCGGGAGCCAGGTGCGTTACATTTATTATCGGCGAAACGCGAGCTTCATCCGAACGCGGGGAGATGTTAACGATTTTTACTTTTAATTAGGTACCGTTTCGCTGTCGGAATTTAAACGACGACATTAACGACGATGGCGGAAAAAATTCGACGTTTCACCATATTTCAAAATGCTCGCCGCTGTCTCATCGCCATTTTGTTATGCGGCGCGCATCATATATACACACGTGTGCTTTTCATAATTTTCGACTCGTTAAGTTGGCTGCACCTCCCCTTTCCTTTCGTCGTTAAGAAAAAAAAATATTAATTTATTTATACATAATATATAATTTCATTATTATTTTTGCATTTATAAGCAACTATGAATTTATTTACAAATAACTTTAAATAATAAATAATTTTCAGGTAAAATCAATTTTAAAATGCTTACATAAAATAAAAACATCGAGTTCTAGAAATAGAAAGTTGTAGAATATTTTAAATAAAGATATCTGTTATAGCTTAATTATGCAAAAGATTAACGATATTAGAAGTCTTATTTTCTATAAAATTAATTCAATACTATTACTTTCAAGTTTAAAATATAATTTGTACAATATTTTATTATATATATATATATATATATATATATATATATATATATATATATATATATATTAAAATAAAGTTGACGAATTAAATATATAAAATATAATTGGTTATTTAAAAAAAATATTAAAGTCAATTATTTTATGATTAAACAGATAATCGAATATTATTTTTAAAAATTTTAATGATGCATCATAATTTATATTAAATATGCGATGATTTATATTATAATTATATTTATTCAAGACCGCCATTCGTCCGCAAAATGTATTTCGAAAACGGGCGGATCGTTTCGATTTAAATTGCATACGATTTGAGAGAAACGTTGTCGTTTTAATATTATTTAATTACGTTTATTTACGTTGTAAATTATACGGCCGCCATGCTTCGAACGTAATGCACAAATATTGCGCTTTTATAAAACCGCAATTTAAAATATGGATAAAGTGCAAGTCTGTAATTGGATAACGTCGTTGGCGGCTTTATAAGGCGAAAGAAATCGCGTCTAGAATTTTAAAATATTGTATATAGGTATTTTTTATAAATAATATATATATATATATATATATATATATATATATATATATATATATATATATATATATTTATTGGACACGTTAAATATTGACATGCACATCGATGATTGGTTTTGTAATTTGATTTCAATTAGAAAGTGTATTTTATCAATATTTTTATAATACTAGTAAGATTTCCTTATAAAATACTCAATACAATACCGAAGTTTTGACTAGAGATTTTTTAAACCGCGGATATTTCAAAATTAATTGAAATAAACTTGCTTTAAATTGTACGAGATTTTCTATAATAATAAGTGTTAAAAGCTTTTTATTTTTAACAAACGATCTTCTCGTTAAAACCATTACACTTGAAATGAAATTAAAATCATATCATTAATAAGAGCTTTAATTGCATTGTGTTGAAATAAAGATGATGATTTTTATTTTTATGTGACTTGTTAATTAAACAGTTAAAAAATAGATTTATATATTATAATGCACTTGATGAAAAAATGTAGTTATTATATTTTTCAAAGCCAATTTTGGGTTTTCGATTAATACAAACTTCTAAACATATATTTTATAACTTTAATATGAATTATTTATATTTAGAATAATATCAAATATTTATACATAGTTTAAAATTTTTTGTTCGTTTTATTAAAACTTAATGTATCTTTCCACTTGTCTGACGATTTAAAAAGAGAAAACCAAAAACGAAAAACATTCCCGGACAGCGTTTTACAAAAATATATAGTTGAAAAGGTTCGCTTTGATGTTAGAAAGAAGAGGCGTTTCCGTCGTGTTACTTATTTAATTAATTTATTCATTTCGTTTGTTGTGTCTGTTTTTATTGTATGTATCTAGTGTTTACTGTAAACACGTGATAATGGCGATATTTTGACTTGTTTTATTCGAAATATCCGAATGGATGAGATGATTTCGCATCCTCCTTCTTTTCCTGCGGGGTACAAAATACCAAACAGATCGACTTGGGTGGTCTCGCATGTTTCATATTATATATACTATATATATATAAACATGCGGATATTTCGTATCTTGTATGTATTCGATTTGATAATCATTTTTTATAAATGATTATAACGGTCTTAGTCAACCTGAAATCGATTATTTGCAGCCATCTTTTTTTTATTAGAACTTAAGTCTTCGACTTTTATTTAAATAAATCATAGTGAAACATTATTATTTCGTATATTTTTTTTTTATAAAATATCCTTTTATATTTATATTGATATAAATTTTAAATTTATTCTTTTTCTATATTATTGATCTTTTTTTTTTTGGAAAAATATTATACCGTTAATGTATTCGTGAATTAGCGATATAATAAATTACGAGAAACATTAGCATATATATGAAGATATTTATCAATTTTATTATCTGTATAAAAACTTATGAGTTTTGAATGTATTTTTTAACTATCAAATTCTGTAATTTAACTAGAAATTTTGCGGATTTTTTCAAATATTGATATATTTGATATACGAGTTGCGAAATCGTTACGACATTAAAATATTTTACAATATATATAGTCAATTACAATACCATTTTAATCCATTACAGTCTTTATTTTTTTATTTATTTTGTGTCAAATATTTAATATGTTTAAATTATATATTTTTAATAATCATAAATTTTATAAAATCTTAAAGATATTTTTTAAATTTAATTCTATATAAAATTGTGTAATCTGTATATTGCAATTTTAATAAATATTTTCAGGTATTGATTTAGATTTAAAATAAATATATGTGTTTATATTCGATTTTATTTATACATATAATTATTTTAATAAATGCTTATAATGTATATCTAAATTCCTCTTTAATTATCTATGATTGCATATATTCTTTTCAATTAAAAACGCAATATATATATATATATATATATATATATATATATATATATATGTAGGCGATAAGACCTTCATTATCTAATAATTGCACCGCCGTAGGGATCATTTAAAATTAATGATAGTCGATGATTCGAATTGATTTCGCCGGTTTACACCGGTAAACAGTCGCC
Organism: Leptonema lineaticorne; assembly: GCA_024500535.1. Classification (NCBI taxonomy): domain Eukaryota; kingdom Metazoa; phylum Arthropoda; class Insecta; order Trichoptera; family Hydropsychidae; genus Leptonema; species Leptonema lineaticorne. The sequence goes on along the minus strand of JANIJI010000004.1, from coordinate 10,508,454 downwards.
ATTTTGTAATTGGCTTTCATTTCACCTTTGCATGCGAAGTCGTACTTACGGACAATTAACCGCCGCGAGGTGGAAAAACGATGAAAAACAATAGAAAATTCGCATTTAACTAAACTCTTCACATCGTATTCTAAATAATAACCGACATTTACACGAATAATTGACGCTTGTTGCGATCTAAATTAACTCTCAATTAAATGTAGTACGTGTCATATTTGAGTAAATGTAACTGCTATTTATTTATCAATTGAATTTATAAATTGATATAATTTTGATTTAACATTTAAGACGTGTAATCTATTAATAACTCATGATTATCGTATAATCGATAATAATTTCAGATAAACGTTATATAGAATATAATTATAAAATCATTGTATATTAAAATTATATTATTTAAATATAAGAAAATTTTCCGACAATTAAAATGTTTTTTAGAAAAAAAATGTAGGTGTCAAGGAAGTAATATTTTTTCATTATTGTTTAAATTAATACTGCATTTAAAATTTTGATGAATGGAAAAAGTTTTAATAACGGAAATTTTAACATTTCAGTATTTATTAAATCATGAAAACACAAAACCAGAAATACTTCGTGACGTTGATGCTGCATGATTTTCGTGCGATGTGAAGCGGCGAATTTTCTTTAAAATTTCATGTTATTATTTCTTATTGCCGAAATTGAACTCGTACCGAAATCGTTCGACGTAGCTTGCTTCACGTGATTGTAATTTGTGCGAAAACAACGTCACGTTTAAAACCCACCAAGAGGAAGCGGAGCGAATCATTTTGTGCGTTTTGCGGATGCACTTCTGTTGTTTTGCCTTTGATCTTCAAGACGATAATTTTGAATTCGTTTTCATTTTGTAAACAGTATTATACACGTGTTTTAAATTTAAACGTTTTCCATTTCAATGTTTGTTTATTTTTTTTTATTTACCAAATTAAATCGAGTTTAAGATTATTTTTAAACGTTATATATAATTTACTGAAATAGTAATAAAAAATCTATATTAGATGTTAACTATTAGAATAATTTTTTTGTTAATAAATTTATTTATTGATAAATCTAACACACCTTACGTATATATATATATATATATATATATATATATATATATATATATATATATATATATATATATATATATATATATAAATTATGTTATTCAAATTTGACATTTTTATGCAGCATGTAGATACAACGAATATCGTTATGTATGTTCGCCAATTCCAATTAATAATGTATGAAATGATAATTCAAAGAATGGAACGTAATTTTAGGATATTCATAACGTAATTTTGAATAATTCGTGCCTGTACATAAATAATTCAGAACGTAAATCAAAAAGCGTTAATGCCGCCTCCGAAAGTCTTAATTTATAGTATTGCTATTAAGTAGTTAAATAATCCGTCGATATATCAAGTTTATCGGATTTATAATCAAAAATCACCGCTTCCATATTATTTTTCCGGGCGCAGAGCAAATTAAGATTTTATTGATCGAACCGGTTGTTTAATTCGATGCAGCGACGAATATGTGTAGCCTTGAAAAAAAAATACCTCTTACTCAATTTAAAACATCTTTTCAAGTTTCAAATCCTATGTAAATTGACTGTTTTAAAATGCAATAAATATATAAATCTTCTCCACTAAATGCGTATGACATGTATGCTTTTTGAAAGTGCGGAAATCTTATTTTTTTCTGTCACCATTTTTTTTTCTATTATATTTGTATTTTTTCTATAGGTATGATTTTTATACGGGTTTATTTTTTTTCCTTTTCATAATCAAGGTCTACTAGTTTTCGGAACGGGCGGACTTTTGACTCGTAATCGTGTTTCGGAACACGCCTTTTACTCGAAATGACTTAATTGATTTTGTATCTTATTTGTTCGTATCTGAAAAATGAATGAATTCATAATTCATTTAATGGTGTGTAAAGTGAACACCAACTGTAATTTTAAATTCGGCAGCGGAAATAAATTTAATTAGTATGGCGTTCAATAAATTTTCTTACAGAAATAAATAAGTGAAAATAATATATTTGCACTATTGTAAATTCATATTTTCAATACAAAAAAATTACATTGCGTATTTGTAATACAAATATATAGCTATCTTAAACAATGAAATTAGGATACAATTAAGGAACATTATATGATCATAAATATAACAATTACGACTGCATTTTACAACTACGCCTAATGCCATAATAGTATCGCATAAATAAGACCAATCTTATTGTTTGGAAATGTATTCGGGTCAGTTTGTCATATAGAGATGAGTAACGATAAATGTATGAACCGTATTGTAACGCTAATTTTTTTTCTGTATTTAAATACGTGCGCGAAAAATATTACATAATAATTTGAGAAAAGACGAAAAGGAAACGACTCCGCCCTTAATTAACTACCGCGATGTAGCAAGTTGTACCACCGGCGCCATAATACACGACCGTATAACTTATTTGCTTTGAAATAATACAATGTTATAATTAAGAGAGGGTGTCATATTCTCAGATTTATAAAGGAGATGTGAGCCACTGTATTCTAGAAACTCAGTATCCAGTTGAGCAAAAGGGAAAACGGTAAGGGTAGTTTCAAATGTTGCAACCGCCTAATTATCATGAGATTTTACCAGGGTTGTAAAGTGATAAAAACTAATAGATTACATCTTTATTAAAATATTTCTGTATAAATTTTCATTTCAATTTTAAAATTTACCATTGTATATTTTAATTTTTTTGGAAAATTTGAAAAAGATATATTGAAGTATGCAGTAAAAATAAATATATATAGATTGAACAAAAAGTGGCGACTTGATTCTATAAAAATTTAAATCGAGAATCTTGAAAGACAGGTCGAGGTCCGCAAGGATTGTAACGTCGTTGATTTATTTATTTTATATACAAATCTTTCAAAGAAATAGAAACAAATACTCGGAATTTTTAAATGAGAAAAAAAAATACATACATACATATTTCGCGCATTTATACAATCCATATTAGATATACCTACCGTTAATATTTCCTCGGAAAACAAGGTTCGCACGCAAAAATAACATCGGAATATGTCTGTTCCGGTGCTTAAAATGGCAGAAGATATAGTACAGATATGAGTATAGTTTGTGCGTGCGATATTGCACGTTATGCGTATATTTATGGGACATCCCCATGCGAAAATTTGTCACACATGCGACCGCGTTGCGTACACCATCTGACAGTGTAATTCTCCTCCTTCTTCCTCTTCACCAAGTTTACATAAACTGCGCAAAGTGCCTTCTTGTGTTATCTCAGAATTCGGTAAGATACTTTCTAATTAGTCTCGTAAATATAAGCCGAGATAAATTATAAACCCTGCCCAACTTGCCAACTAATCTTTGTTTCGTTTGAGAATCATCACAATGCAAATTATCCTACGAGGACGCCATATTTATTACGAATCCAATATAATGAACAACGACGTTTGGTTTTAAGATATTATATATAATTTAGTCGTTATTCTTTCATGTGCGATTTGAGTTTTGATGCAGGTAATTGATAATAAATTGTACGGATAGGTACGTGCTTATTTGATTTTTTTTGTTTTTTTTTTTTGGTCGTGGCCCTGTGGCAATTACGAGCCATACGTAGGTATGTTAGTATATTCATCTCTCGACACGTATGAATATGTTAAACTGTAATTTACATATTTGCATGAACGTGTAAAAACAACGCAAAAATTAAGCATAATTGTAGCGATTATTTTATTTTATATATATTTTTTATTGTAGTAAATAATTTAGTCGTTTTCTTCGTATAATTTTCGCTTAATACCGTCCGCCATTTTGTTCCCTTTTTAGAATCATGCATTTTCGTACAATATTATTCATAAGATGGTCGTTTTCTTTGAATATTTATATCATAATTATTTAATTAAATTTTTAAATATTGTGCTATAGTTGAAAATATTACAATTATTTTTATTTTTTTTCACAGTATTTATATTTTAATATTAAACTGATTTTTATAATATAAAATTAGATATTACTTTCTAATATAATAAATTCGATATATAAACTTCTACAAAATTGTGTAATATATATATAATAGATCAAAATAAATTACTTATAGCAGTTTTTATATATTTGAGACGGTTCAAAAGACCGTATACATAATCGATTCGAATCGTCCTTTGGAATCCTTTTTAAAATGTTAGGAAGTCGTACAAAACAAAGGAAAGTACCGTTCCGTCGTTGTTTCTCTCCCTCGACAAAATGAGAAAACTGTAAAAGCCGATCACGAATTTCGAAATTCATGTCTCCCGTTGGGACAGCGCATTGACTTCGGACCCCGAACAATGATGTATTTCGAAGGAGTTATCTCACTTTACTTCGCTTACTATCATTTGACTTTACGACCGTCCCCATAAATTTACTTCGATAACACAATGGCGATTGTGTCACACCCCATAACGGATGATTACTTAACTGTAAAATTTTCAAAAAAAAAAGAAGGAAGACTATCGGACAAATAGTCGAGAAATATGGACGTCTATTTTTTTTCTAAATACTATTATAATCTTTATTGCGCAAAAACCCCTTACATGACACAATTGGATTTTTGAAAGTCAAGCAGTAAACTGCTGCTACCGTATTGTTTTCTTTTTCTTATGAAATATTCTTGTAAATACGTATATATAAAGCACTATTGTAATATCATGTCACAGATGTTACTGTTAGAAACGATTTGTGGTTTTCGGAAATGGTTGTCTATTTAGTACTGGGTGCAACCCTTATCTTGCATTATTCGTCCATATAGTATCGTTATATTAATTTTACTACAACATTTTGACATATATACTGTATAAACGTAGAAATTATGATATAAATCGATTTTTATCGTTTCCATAATTCAGAAATATATCGGTTTTTTTTTTCGTAAACATGAACTCCATTTATACATGAGTATGAAAGCGAAAATATCATCTCGTATTAAAATAAACATTTCAAGACACGACGAAAAACTTATTTATGCGAGTTCATTGGTTAATGTGAATTTGATGCCTTTTTTATTACAAAAATTGGCAGATATAGCCGAAACTGACAAATGTGAAGTATTCCTTAGATTTATATAGATTTTGTTTGACATAAAAATTGTATATAGTTATATTTGTATGCGTTTATATAACGTGCGTGCGAATGTGAATTCGAGCGACTATTTTCTACGAAAATAACCCCCTTTCCAATGTATATATGCGTGATTTATTGCAAATTTGATATATAAAAATTGTCCGAGAAAAAAAAACTACTAAAAAACACGAAAAATTCTATATATTATAGATACTTCAAAAATGTATTTAGTTTTATGAGATTTTTTTTCTTCAATATAATTATAGTGATTTTCAACTAGTGTTACGCGAATTTTTTATTTTATATATTCAATTTAATAAAATATTAATTTAACAAAATTTATCATGGCAAAAGAAATTAATAGTCTGTATCTTTCGCGGATTTATACGGTTGAGAAGCGCTATTTTATAGCGTTGGGCGAGAAAAAAAAATGTAGTACTATTTTATTACGTTAATGCCCAACGCATAATCCTTATATAAAAGGGAGAAAGAGGGAATGGCGTTGCCGCTCATTTGAAATAAAACAAAAGCTTCGTATATCAAATTAAATAAAACAAATTAAACTTATTTTTACAGGGCGGGTAAAAGCCTACGCGCGAAACCTTTGCGGGTAGCGCGCGAGAAAAAAAAACGCAACCCCCCCCCTCCTCACTCGCAAGAACTCACCCTCATTTTTAATTCAAAAATATTCTCAGCGGTGAAATAAAAAAATACGTCGGTATAATAATTATAAATTGCACGAGATGAAATGTGGGGCTCATACCGGTAGACCCGACCGTGGTGTCCGTTGCCCCTAAGAAAAAAAAATGGCGTATTTTTTTTTTTGCACGCATATATAATATGGCCGCAATTTATAACTGTCCTTCGACAGATGAAAAGCGAACGTTTCGTATCTGGGGAATCGTTATTGAAATTAAACAGACAATTTTTTCCTTTACTTTAATGATATCATATTTCATCTCTATTATGGAATAATATTAAATTAACATTGAAAATAATTATCGTTATATAAAATGAAATCGATTTAAAAGATCCACAAATAATGAAAGCGCCGTTGATTTATTTGTTTTATCGTCATCAATAAAAGATTAAATTAAATACATAAGTCTCGAATGTTATAATTTCACTTTTATATTTTATACGTACAATAAATAAACAGTGAGAGACTAATGAAGATGAAAAATAAAATATGCTGACGTATATAATATATAGTGACTTCTTTATATAGATAACCTCTACAGAGCGGTGTTCGTATTTATGATTGTGTACCGCAGATATTTTATCATCATCTTTCATGTGTGTACATGTATTACATTATGCTGTATGATAAATGAGCGTATGTATGTATGTACGCCTCTTCTTAAATGAAGTTACAACTTTTGATTCGATTTCGTTTCGTGTATAAAAACATATTTACGATTTCATCTAGTTTATTCTTTATTTCGTCTTTAATATTTCCAATACAAATATTTATAGTTTTATGAAATATGCTAGTATTTTATATGTATGTAATATCTAATAATATCAATTCAAAAAACATGTAACAATATTATAATAAGATGATTTTAAAACAATCTAAAACACCTGCGATATCTAATCGATAATATACATGCCAATTGTATATGTAGTAAATTATAGGTTCGAATTTTGAGATATGATAAACATCTTCATTAGTCTGTATAAATTTTAATTGAAGTAATTTTCTATAGTTTAACGACTATTCGGATGTGCAAATGATTTTAACGCCAGTGTTTCTAAAACATTTTATTTTTTCTCGGCTCAAACTTTCATTAGATTAACTTTCTTGAAGAATATCATTCTCGAGCTTAAAACCAGGAAATAATGAGTGAATGTTAAGTGCTTTCTTGGGTCGTTGTATATATTGTAAAGACCTTTAGTGAGAGTATTCACTTCGGCGTTATTTTTGCCTTTTTATCCCGAGAGTTTTCCCACTAAAAGATATTTAATGGAGGGTTCTGATATTGGATTAAGCCATTCGGATTAGCTTTAGGTGCCTAATTAACCCACGATTTAGTTGCCTAGCCATAATTTGGGGTTCAACCGTCTAACTCGAATATATAATTTATTCAGTGCATTAGGTAAGAATAAACAGATTAAAATGTACCTACTATGTGTTTTTTTCATGAGATATATCGAGGCTGTATTATATTTTCATATATTATAAAATATTACTTTATAGCATAAATTTGTAATTCCGATATAAAAATTATCAGTTTAAATTATATGTTTTTTTTTAATACAAAAAAATTGTACAGTCAGACTGAATAATACATAAAATATATATTTTAATTTTATCAAATTAAAGATTTTACACTATAATTATATTGCGAAATATTATCGTAATTACGCATGTTGTATTTTATTGCAAAAATATTAATAACGTAATTTAGTTCATGTATCAAACAGTAGTATTGTAATAAAATGTGTAATGTATTTTTTTTTAATAATCTTTATTATGCGGTTTTCATTACAACGTGGAGGAATATAAAGGATACAATGTATTATTTATAATCCTGATTTATTTACCAATTTGTTCATCGTATATATCCAATAAAAACGCTAATTACTCTCAATTAGCGCGGTGATTGATAAATAATTCATTAATAGTACTGGATTTTAAAAACAAAATTCGCGAGAATTTCGAATTATGAAGAGAAAAAAAAATATTTCCCGACGATTCGGGTAGTAATTTGGTAAATTGTATTCAAATTATGATAAGAGTGTAAGAAATGCTCACACGAGCGTAGAGTATAATTAAATCGTTTTTACACTATATATACCAGATTGCAAAGTTTACGCTGATTTTTTTCGTAATTTTTATTGGCGAACGTTGCGACCAATCGACGAACGCGATTTTTAAACCTTATTTTTTTTCAAGTACGCGAGTCGTTACATGGAAATTATTTTAATGCCTATATTTAATTCGATGTTGTACGAAGGCGATGCTTATAAGTGACCGCAAATAATATGTACCTTTTTTGTATGTATGTGTTTATTAAATATATTTAAATATTATTCTTAAATAGAATTTTAAATATGTTTTACATTTATTTTATAATTATTTTTTTATTGTATGAATAATAATATTAATTATTATTTTTTTATGAAATAATTAATAGCTCTTCAATTTTTTCATTGTTAGCTAAACAATATATAGACAATAATAACAATTGTCATTTATTATTTTTATAATAGACTAAATTTTTGTGGTCTTTTGATGTCTATGAACAAAAAATTGAAAAGCACATTTTTATAACATATTTTATTTATTATATATTATATATTGTAAGAAAAAAATAATCAAATGAAAATGCTTAAAATATATGTTAGTTTCATTGCGGAATGCGGTTCTCATAGTTTCTATGCGGTCATTATTAAGTGTGACAACAAGGTAATACAAAACATATTATATTAAATACAAATACGCGTATAAATGAAATAAATACGATATTATACACGACCAATATGAACGTATTATACGCGTATAAACACATACGTGTATAATACTGAAGAGCAATCAGTGCGGTGCAAACAAACGAAAATACGGTGTTAGATAGCCGAAAGTGGGGAGCTAATAGGCAATTCGACATCAAAGAGTAAACTATGTGTGTAACATTTGTCGCCATTCGGGGACCCGTAGAGCGGTGCTCGGGGCGTTTGTAGAGCCCCATAACGAGGCTCTGGAGAGGACTCTACGATCCGCTCTACAATTTCCACACGGCCTCTACGTGCTCACATCTAAGCTCATTCCAGCCATGTGAGAGTCGAATTGCCAGTGGGATGAGAGCCCCAACCTTTTCAGTATTTGCCTGTACACACGTATACGTCCGTATTCCAGTTCATTTCGATGCGAAAATAGAATAGAACGGAAAAAAAATTCGGAGGGTCGGAGAGGGATCGAATAGATGGCTGAAGGCATAAATAAAGACTTCAGACATCAGGTTTTTCCGAACGCCGCTCGTTGCACACTATAGCTTCTTTTTCCACGAGGTCTTAGACACCGTCCTCCCTCTCCCGGTACTTTATTGCGTGCTTGTGCAAGCCTCATATAAATTCAAACGGGATATAAAGTTGTCCGTAGGAGGACCGCTCACCTCAAGAGACAGTTAAATGAACTTTTCGTCGTTCTAGCTGCTTTTTTCACTTCTCAAATCCTATTTTCCATTCTATTTGGTGCATTTTTGCAATATTATCCAACTTAATATATAGTTAATATAAAATGAAAGCGATCTACGATCAATTTATTTAGGCTATATTTTAAATTATATTAATCGATTTTTCCATATAATTCTTTCATTATACTATGATGCATTCTAGCGTTGCGATTCAGATCTAAAATTTAATATTATTTCATATGAAATCGATCGCCAAATTTTCATACCCTCTTTTACCCTTTGCGCACAGTGGTGGCTAACCGAATTCGTATAATAACACAACAAGAACAATACGCGAACAGCGGTTTATAAATGAGTTAATTAAGCTATTATGGCCGGCCTACGTGTATTCTAAACTCGACCTCGTATATATATATATACATATCTGCTCCTTGTATTTTACGCGAAACAAGCACAACAAACAATAATAAAATTCCAAAAAAAAATAATAATAACAATAATAAAATTAAATAAAAAAAAACGCGGCTCAGAGAAAACAACGACTGTTTTTCATACATGCATAATAATTTCATCTCGTTCTGCGGCAACGGCCCCGGCGAACAATAAAAAATGCAACCTGCGAAAAAACGTATAAAATATGAGAAACAGAGAGCAAAATGGCGGGTGAGAGAAAAAGGGCTCGTATTTTATATAAGCTCGTATATTTCGTTCGCGTATGTGGAGCGACGAGCGGCCAATAGAGGAATCGAAAGCTTTTGTCGATGCCGAAAAAACAAATGTACCAAAATAAAACGAGTTTATTACACCCGCTCTTTTATCATTATTATTTTTATTATTATTTTTCAATCCGGGCAAAATTAACGATACCCGGGTGTTAACGTGTTCGTATTCCGTTTCATTTTATTTATTTATTTATTTAGTTTTTTTTCCGTTGTATTATTATTATTATTATTATTGTTATTTAATTTTATTTCGAATGCGCGAGCGCATACTCACGTTTGCGAACGATCTCGAAATTCGATCTCGGTATATAAATATAATATAGTAATAATGATCGCGCCTTGTAATATTCCAACATGACGTTTCACTCCCGAGGGGACTTTTTATTTGTTTATTCCAAGAATTAATTAAAGGATAACGTTTACGACTTCATTTTTTTATTTATTTATTAATTTTTAATTTAGTCCAACATATTGGATTTTGCATTTTTATTGTTACAATAGACATCGACGTCGATATCATAATATCGAAGATTAAAAATTAAACCGTGTTTATTTTTATTATTTCGAAAGATTTAATCATTTCTGTGTGTGTGTTTTTTTTTATTTTTTATTACGAAGAAGAAACCTTTATTATTTTAGTTTTTTTTTTTGTTTTGAGAACAATATTTTTTATATAAAATATTTTCTTTTAAATCTGTTGTCTTCAATATCAATATCATAAATATAAAATTTATCAACGAAAATTATTTTTTAACATAAATAAATTTAATTAATTTATTAAAAAGTATTTAACTCTACATTTCACAATAAATTTTCTTACATATTATTAAGCGTATAAATATGAAAATTTCTTATTACATCCACACGTGCCGCCTTACCTGTCATTTTATAGCAATAAATAAAATTGAATCTCATTGATATCGAATAAGTTTCCGATGATAACATTTTTTTCATGCAATATGCATGCAATAACCCTTCGAACGAGCCCTTATGTTTTGCGAGTTTCGTTTTTAACACGAATCAGATTCACGAATAAGTTATACATCACGCAGCACTTGTTGTTTATTGTCGAGCGCATGAAATTGGTATACGCGGTCGCTGATTTACGACCCCTGGTCAGATTTATTTTTATTTTCTTTTGCCGCTTTTTTTTCATTTTTTTTATTTAAACAAAAAAAATATGTATTGAAATATTAGCAAAAATTTGTCATTTCGTTTTTTGAAATGTTTTATAAAATATTTATATTTTAAATTTATTTTTAAATGTATTTTTATTTAAAATAGAGATTAAGACATATAAGTTCTTTTAACATTTTTGAACAAGTTAAACTACTTTTTATGAATTTTATTATGTTTATTAAGTATATTATATCATTAATTTAAAAAATATTTACATTTTTATGATATTTATAGATTTTAGATTTGATTTTTATTATATATCATTTATTCTATATTTTATTTAAATTTTAAGTTAATGAATATTATAGAAAATTATTTTTTAATAAGATAATTTTGATAATTTTTTTAATACATATTTTGTTATTCTGTTTATTTTGTTGATGTATAATATAATTAATATAGCTAGTGAATCTTTATGTAAATTCGTTATATTTAATGAAATCATAATTCTTGAATAATATATTATATATGCAATTATGTCTTGTTACTTACATATATTTAAAATATTATATATAAATAAACCATTAATTCAAGATAATTGGATTATTTAAAATAACATTGTATCATGATAAAAACGATATTATTTTAATGTTCAGACATTTTGTGGGAAAAATGTCTACTAAATATTTAAAATTATATTGTTACCGTTTATTTTCATATTTATAATTTAATTTATTACATATATTTCTCAAATTCGTAAAGACGTAAAAATTGTACCTTTTTTTTGCATTTTCCAAGGATACGAATTTAACCTATGTCGTTATAAACGTAAACAGATTTAATTCGTGAGGAGTTCTCGTTTAGCTCCCTTTTTTTTTTCCTTCAATATTATAGATGAGCACGAACGCTCTCAAATGATTTCAGGATATAAAAATGTTTCCGTCACAGTATAAAGATTTCATCTTAATGTTGGTCTTCCGTCTTGAAAACGCTCCGTTACATTTTCGTACACAACTCTATCTCGTAATTTATGCTCGAATACGAAGCGTTAAATTGCGCACATTTTTTCTGTCATCTCCTATATATAACGCGCGCATTCAAATGAATATCGCATTTTAAGGGTGGCAAAAGGCATCGTTGATTTGTTTTTTTTTTCGTATTATTGATGTGCTCCTCATTAGTGTGTGCGCAAATATTGCGCAAAACGAACGCATTAAACGATTTCACCATTGTTTTGCAATTATAAATCAAATTGTATATCCGTTTAAATTATAAATTATTAACGCAGAAATTATCATATATTATATTATATTAAAATACAATTTTGAAAAATGATATATTATCTATATTTTAATACATTTTATACTAACGTTATACGGTGTATATTTTATTGATCGATATCGCCGCATCTTTAATATATATGAATTACGCGTTGAAAGCATTAAATGACACTTATTAAGTTGTATCGTTTATTATTGCATATTCACTGCGCATTTAAATTTATTAAATGCTCTTCCATTATTATAATGAATGCAGGCTTCGATAACGATAATTTTTATTTTATATTAATACTTTATATGATGATGGATATTTATGAATAATTAACGATATATATATAACTTATTCAGTTCTTCCATTTATTTTGTAACACTTATAATTAAAATTTAATATATCAATTCATATAAAATATAATTATGAACAGTTTAATATACTTTTATTTAATTGTTTTTTTTAATATTATTATTGATGAATTTGTGTTTGAAATTAAAGAATGTATAATGAAAAATAACGATTAACATTGAATGGATTTATATTTTATTTTATTTTATATCGAAATTATATATTATATAAATGTAAAAGGCAACGTAGCGAAAATGAGATTGATAACTTCCGTTTAAAATGCTGAAAGATGTCGGAAGGTTGTTTAAATAAAATCGACAGAATTATTCAATTTATATTTTTTATTATTTTTTTTTTTGATTTATTTGAAATAAAATATATTTGTATATATACGGCGTTATAATTTAAATTATTATTTATGATGATAAATAATGAATTAATTGAATAAATATCATATATTATGTGCGTGTATTTAAATTAAAATATCCGTTTAGTTCGATTGTAAATCTTAGTTTAGTGACTCGAATCGTCAATTAAACGAGTGAATCTCAATTAAAGTGTTTATTTATTTTTTCTGTTTTCAGGAGCTAATGGCCTCAGGCGACGGGGTAGACAAACGTATACCCGTTACCAGACGCTGGAACTGGAAAAGGAGTTCCACACGAACCACTATTTGACCCGCCGGCGTAGGATAGAAATGGCTCATGCCCTTTGTCTCACCGAGCGCCAGATAAAAATATGGTTCCAAAACAGACGGATGAAATTGAAGAAAGAAATACAAGCGATCAAAGAGTTGAACGAGCAAGAGAAGCAAGCGCAAGCGCAAAAGGCTGCGGCCGCGGCGGCAGCTGCCGCGCAGTCGGTCCAGGATCACTAGAATAAATTAAATTAAAATTGATTTAAATTTAAAAAAAATAAATAAAAATTATATTAAAAAAATACGTAGTTAAGCGCTAAAAAAAATCACAAAACACGGAAATATATATATATATATATATATATATATATAAATATATATATATATATATATATATATATATATATATATATATATATATTGAAATAATAATGACGTTGATGCGACCGTGTAGCGATGTCGGCGACACGACCCTTCCTTGATATGCGAAATGGTGCGACTGTGTTCAAAAGAGAATATAAAATAAGAACTAAACGTAAAAAGAAGAAAAAAAATACACTAATATTGTATCAATAATAAGAATAATTTTTAGACATTTTTTTTTTTTGATCGAAAAATAATAATTAAATATATATTTAAAAATTGATAAAAAGAACAATTAAGCGATCGGACGGCAAACGCGTGTAGATTGAACGCTTTCCGTACATTTTGATTTTTTTCCTTGTTATTTTATTATTATTATTATTATTATTATATTTTTTATATATATACTTGTTAGTTGGAATAAAAACGTATTCATTTTGTTTTTTGCACATATATATTATTAATGTTTCATTTTTATCGATTTGAACTCGAATAAATTAACTTGTACGTAAACCGAGAGTGAGCATTTTATTTTTTGTTGTCTTATCTTATTTTATTCATATTTTTGTTTATATATATATATATATTAAATTAAAACTTTATAATTTAGTTTATTTAAAAAAATAAAGAATAATATAAATGTAAACGAAAAAAGTGCAATGTGGTTCGCGCAGGAGCGACCTTCCAATTAAATTATTAATAATCGCATAGTAAAAAAAAATACATATATATTATTAAAACTATTTAAAATCACATCAATCTCCCGTTCTTCTGATTATATTTTTTTTTGTTCTATAAATGTATAGTTTTCCTCTTATTTTTCGTTTTGTACAAAAATAACATATTTACCAAAGAGACATGGTCTCGTAACCTTAAAGTGTTGCTTCCTAAGTTATATTTTATTTTATTACTATTTTTTTGGAGTATTGGTGTAAAATATTTTAATTAAAAATAATAAAAAATGTTGTCAGTTAAATTTTATAAAAGAAAATCAAGCGGCTTTGTGTAGATCAGAAATTTCCGATCACGTTAAATAATGTGTTCCTTGCGTTTGTTCAAACATGTTCTGTCAAAACGGATCACACACAACTTGAAATCACACAAAAATGGAAAATTATCATTTAACTGTTCCTGTTGATCATAAATATAAAAGAAAATGTGGATGAAAAATCGTCTTAAATCAACCAAGATTAACAAAAATTGTGCGGAACATTACGGCGATCTCCATTCGATTTTAAGGTAAGAAATTTATTTCAACTATTTTATTATTACTATTATATTATATTATGTGCATGAGATTTTTATGTCATAAATTATTTAATTGCATATGAATTACGACGCGTCGCGAACCTTTTTTTTTAATATAATCGTTATTAATACTTAAAAATGAATTCACTCGAATATATTGAGGTCGTTAATTTTTATGCGATATTTGAAATATTTATAACGCAGCGTATGAAAAACAAAATGGTAGCCGTTTCCTACGTCGAAAATTATCGATTGTAAAAACTAATTGATATTTAATTGTTATTGCACGATTATATCGTTGCAAAAAGGCTTTCCTAAATCAATATTTAAACTGTTTCGTTGTCGGCTTCTCAACTCGACGAATAAACAACAACGCGTCGCAACATAAAATTTTTATGTATTTATCAGTCAATTTTTTTCCACTTGAAAATAAATATATTAATGATAGCAATGTTTAATGTATATATATATATATATATATATATATATATATATATATATATATATATATATATAATCTAAGGCTGTATTAATAGCGCCACTTTCTAAATTGAGCTTGGTCATATTCGTGTCATTTGCGCTTAAAACGACATTTGCAAGGCAATTTTCGCGATATTAATATTTATGTTGTGTGTGTGTTATTAAACGCTTTTAAAAGACTCGCTTTTAATCTGTCGCGACCACTTTTTTCCAGATTATTAATATTATGCACTTTTTTTCGTTGTTGTTTAACGTCAGTGATATTCAACATTTTAATTGAATATTATTTTTTCACCACTCGTGTTTGGTTAATGTTTAGTGAGTTCGCAGTTTATATATTGTCCCTAGGGTTCGCTTGCATTTGCATTTTTTCATTTAGAGTACAACGTTTGGTTGAAAAAAAAATGCAGTGACGCTAAATTTTATTCGATATAAAATTAAAATGTATATAAAACTTGTCCACCATTGTAATATCGCTGGTTATTTATTATATAAAATTACATTTTATTTTTTTAGACAGCAGAAAATTTAATTCAATTTCGATATAGGTATATTATGTTACATTTATATAACATAAAGTAAAAGAATAGTTTCGATATATTATGAAGAATATAATATGATATATTAATTTATTTTTTTATTAATAAAAACATATAAACAAAAAAATAATTCCAAAAATTTATATTAGAATTTTATCTACCTATCTAAGGTTATATAAATTTTTATCATATTTTATAAAATGTTTGTTATAAATTTAATTAGTTAAAATTATACGAAAAACTTTGAAAATCTTCGATTTATATAAGCGCACGATAATTTTGCGAAATTTCGTTCTGGAAAAACTTTCTAACGTTTCGTTTTTTGTCGTCGTCGATTATTTTGAAATTAGCGCGAAACTACCCTCGACCGGTTTATTCGCATATTCGCGGTTAATCGATCTGAATTTCGCGTCTGCCGATACCGTCGGCCATATTGGATTCTGATGCAAATTTTCAAGACCAATTTGCGTTGAATTGGGACCGGTCGTCCCGGCTTCCTGCATTGGCCAAAGACCGGTCCTGTCCGCTCTCCAAGATGTCGACGACGAGACGCGAGCATCCGTTTATTTTCCATCGTTTAATATCAATTATTTCATAAATCGCCTAGCCGTATAATAAATCTGAAACGAAAAAAAAAGAACGATATCTAAATAAATATACCTATATATGTATATATATATATATATATATATATATATATATGAACGACACGCGGATCAAAGTATAATTTCAATCATCGTATTATTGCATTCGCGATTCGAACGCGTCATTTGTTTATTCGCATAAATCGTCATCTCGTGAAGATCGGATTAACATGACGTTTATTATTATGGTTAAATATATATATATATATATATATATATATATATATATATATATATATATATAAAGAATTATAAAATGATACTTTGCTAATTTACGATAGACAAAAAAAAATATTTTTTTCATTGATGTCTCACTTAAACGAGATGTTATAATTCGTCGAATTTATGAAGTAAATTAATTATAAAATATCTTTGAAATGTTAATATAATATTTTTAATGCGCATTAAATATCTTATATAAATCTATTAAATTACTCACACCGTTTTCAATATAGATTCTATATCTTTTTTTTCTATATAAATAGATAAGATCGCTATTTTTAATTAAAATTCTTTTCTAAATAATCGAAATATTTATTTCATTAATTACATATAAAAATGTAATATATATTTATTAAAAAATAAATATATTTTTATAATATTATTAGTATATAACTATATATCAATATAAAAATGTTATATTATCGTATAAGATTTATTCAAAATATGTAGGTGTATAAAGAGAAAAACATCAGTAATATTTTTGAATTATACAGAGACGTTCCTTTTTCCCAGGAGAAATCTGTACTTTTATCAAGCTAGACGACCTCAAAATAGCGTCTCATTTCTCATGTGTATAAACTTTACATTGATCCTGTCACAGATTAAGATGAATATATCTATTTACAACTGGGGTGGAATAGAGATTTTACTCTCTAACATTATCATTGGTAAATAATATTGAGGGAGATTTCGACAAAAAAATCAATGTAAGATTATTCATATTTTATTGGACATTTCCATTTCCTATTTTCGAAATAAGTTAATAGTAGATATATTTGTTTTCTTTTACGAGATGTATTTTAAATATTTTAATTTCGTGATGAGATAAAGATAGATATTTTGTTAATTGATTTAAATTCAGTTTACGATTAATATTGATTCTATCGGTGGCAATAATAAAATTTTACAGGTAAATTGTGTAAAGTTTAGGTGTGTGTTTTTTTTTTACAATATTAATATCTAAAATTAAACCGTGCAGAATGAATGTTATATTTCAGAAATATAACGGGAATGACGACGCAGATTAAAGCATTGTTCTTGAAATTTATTTTTCATGAGGAAACAATACTTTTTCTTTTTATTAGAATTCTGTGGAACATTTTTGAAAGTAAAGTTCGTATTTTCGTTCTCGAATTTCTCTCCTCTTTGTGAAGTTTCTCGTGCCTCTATATATAGTTAGTTAGATTCGGGCGTGTGGGGTCCCCGTGAAGATGGAAGTAAGCAGCTAACGAAAAAAAGAGAACTTTATCGCGGGTCATATATCATACTTTCCATTATAAGTTATTTTGAAGTTGCGAAATTTATATTCAAACTTATTTGAATATTTATTCAGCGGGAAGAATTGCAAGATTTATCTCGGGGAACTTTTCCGTGCCAAAAAATCGCAAAATGCAGTTATAGCGTTAATTTAGCGACCGACCGCGTAATATTTCCAAGAAATACATCATATATACAAATATATATATATATATATATATATATATATATATATATATATAGACCTTATATAAATATAAAATGGCTGAATTTTTAAAACGGCACTTTTTAGAGGCCATCTGCGTTCTCGAGGACGTTGCTTGGTATAACGTAGCGAGGAATTCTTTTCGAGTCCTCGAGGACCCTTCGTCTTTTTTTGAGGACATTGATTAATCACTTCGGATTCCTTAATTCCCTCTCGTGACGCTCCCGCTTTTAAGATGGGGAGAGTAAAAAAGGAGGATTTTATATATGTATACCTATATATTTTATACACGAAGGTTCATATTCATGCTGTGCAGATTAGAAGTTTTTAATTGGTTCCATCCCTTGATGTATACTTACTCTCTAGCACCTGAATAAATTTGTCGATAATAACACCCCTTATTTAAAAACCTACTGTTCCGTTCGGTCATTAAGAACATTTTAATAGGATCTTAATCTTTTATTTCCTTTAAGTGTAGGTATTGGATAAGTGGAGGTAGTAAATAATATTAAAAAATACTAATATCGCAATAAATACCTATAATAGTATCGTCTAAAACTTTAATCAATGCAAATGTGGTTGTATAAAATTATAATTATGAACTAAAAAAAAAATGGAGTAAATTAAGGAGCAGAGTTATTGCTATTCAAACGGCGATTTTAGCAATAGGGGAGAAGAGCTCAATTTATGTTCGGAATTATTTCCTTGTTATTTTATTTAGGACGTGCAATGAACACGTTTGGGGTTCGAAAGTGTCTCATACCCCTCCCGTCACCCTTTTTGATAGTCTAATTTACTTCTGTAATTACTGCGTCCGTTATAAGATATTTTCTACCTAACCGAGACTCCGCCCTCGCAGTCACCTTCCCCTTTTTTGTGATGCAAACTTTTTTGGCAAATTTTCTGCAGCTTTGAACTTCAAACGACGGATCTCGCTAATGAAATTACGGTTTCCGAAAGAAAAAAGGGTTATTTTATATAATATTAGATGTTTCCGTTCTATTTTCATTATTATTATTATTATTTTTAACTATTATTAATAATCTATCAATTTATATATTATGTATATAATATATAAATTGAAATCTTATTTAAATTGTAATAGTAATAATAATATTATATAACTTTATGAGAGTTGAATTAGATGAAAATGGGACGGTCTAGATGGTGTAAAGATAAAATAGAATGAAGTCATATAATGGAAGCCCTTTCAATGTTTGTGGGCGTGTGAGCCTTGTAGTCACAACTTAGTTGATTATGTTTTATGTTTTGTTTATTCGAAATGTGTTATTAGTTATAAATGCAGTCATAAATTTATATGCAGAATTTTGTAATGTATTTCAAATTAATTATACACGTTGATATTAAATTTTCATCATAATACGCGATGTTGCAATTTAATAAATATTTCATAAATTGCTCGCGTTGAAAATATTTAATTATATTATTTCATGATATATAAAGAAGGCGTATTTTTGTTATATTGATTTTCGTAATATAAAAATTATTCGCGATTGAAAAAAAAATTAAAAATGATATTGATAATATATTTTAATATTGTGATTAACGAGCTAGAGAACCATCTATTGGCGAGTAGTATAAGCATTGTAAAATTAATAGTTGTTACATTTGCCACACCCATAAATCGTCGGGGGTGGGGCAATGAACCGGATCGTCTCGTTTAAAGGTGAACTACGTATTCCAATTTACTGATAATGTACAATAAGAATCCCATTGATAAAATATATAAAGTAGTCCAATAAAATTCTCATAGAAAAAATAGTATTATATATATATATATATATATATATATATATAATGTATAATAAATATTTTATTGTAAATTTATAAAGTGTTTATTGTCCGCTTTTAGTATTGTTATATCGTCGGTGGAAAAAAGTGTGGTTTTTACGCGCGTAAAACAAACATCGGATTCCCCTTTTCGAATCGTAAAAATAATAAAAATAAAAATATCTTTATGTTATTGCTCGTAAAATAAACGACGCTATAAATAGTCTGGAAAAGCGCGTGCGCGGTTCGTTTCCGAGAGGACCGGTTCGTTGTAGAGGTTCGCGTCCCGGCTAAATAAAGCGATCCGCAGTTTGACGCGGCGCCGATAGATGGTGGCGGGAGCTTTTTTCCGGGTGCCCGTTCCGTTTACGAGCTTTCCGCAGCCCGACGTAATAATGGCGGTGGAAAGGGCCGGCGCAATGTTTATGGCGCCGTTTACAGTCCGTATATTGCCGCCGGAGGATTCCCTCTATTCCCTCTTCACGGAGGGACCGTTTTCACCTGTTACTCCGTTTTCGGCTCTCGAATTCAATTTTGTCCCGAGGCGGAAACGGGACTTTCTCATGTTTCCGATTACCTCTGAGACTTGCTTTCTTTTTTTTTTTAGGCCTCATTCATGGTCGTTTATGTCGTCATTGTGATTTTCAATTATTATTTCAGTGGTCCATTATTGTCATGTTGTATTGATTTTTTCATTTTATTCTTTACATCAAATATGACAATTTATCCATTAAATTAAATATGGAATATTAAAAAAAATATATATAAATAGAAAATTGTAATTAATTAATTTGAAGTAAAAAATCTATGGAAACATTTCATGACATTATTTTTCTTAATTTTTATTCATATAAAAAACAAAAATATTATGTATATTTTGAATTAAAATAAACGTTTATATTACTTTACTAATGTTCATTTAGCGATTATCATTTTTTAATACTTATTTCATTACTTAAAATTTATTATTTATTTTCTTATATTTAATTGTCCCAGCAATTAAATAGAATTTATATATTTTAAGTATTAAAATAATATTTATATTCTTTAACATAAAAAAAAATACATATTATATCGCTTCAATCGAATATAAATATAATATTTTCTACAATTAAATACTAATATAAATTTATTATTATAATATATATAAAAATGCCATAAAAATAATTTATATAAAAGATAAATTTCCAAATTAACATTAAAAATCTGATTGTATTAAGATATTCATATTATATGTATATTGTTTATATCATTAAAGCTTTCACATAATAACGATAATTGTAATTAAAAGCGAATTTTATTATTTATCATTTGAAATCACATTTTTATTATTTAATATTATAATTAAAACCCTATCGGTTATAAACCGTCTAACATTAATGAGAAAATTATATACAATTTAATTGAATATTTAGTATAATCGCTAAATGAAATCATTACAATTTCATTAACTAATTAACGAATCCATTATAATTAAACTTAATTGGTAGTTATTACAAAAAAATATTATTTATTTTTCCTAAGAGATTTTTTTTATTAAATATATATATTATTATGAAATAAGGTATATATATATATATATATATATATATATATATATATATATATATATATATATATATATAAATATTAAAAATAATTTGTATTAAATATTTTTTAATTTAAATTTTGAATATGTTTGATATATATTTTTGTATATTTTCTAGTGATTTTTATTAGTGATATTAATTATAGAGTGAAATATAAATGTCAAAATAGTTTTCATCCTATAAAACAGAGTGTTCTTTAATATCAAATATACGACTTTAGTTATGGTCGTATTTATCGTAAACCGGTTATAATGGCGGGTGAAATAAAGTTTACGAGTCGTTTTGTAAGATGTCTCTATTAACGTTATAAATATAAGTTAATATGATAAAAAAAAGCTTTTAAGTTTATAGTATTATTATTTTTATCTTTTTTGTTTTAGTAAAAAAACAGAACTCTTTTTAGAAATAACAACAATATGTATGGAAATAGAATATTTGTTTTTAGAATTGCATTCGTTTTTTTCTTCAAAGAATTCGTGTCTATTATTATTAAAAAAACAATGTCGAAAAATATTTATACTACAGTATTCTTCACTTAAAAAAAAACAAACAATTTACTAAGGAATAGTATCCGTTTAGTGTTGCACAATCTTTTGTTGTCATTTGAAAAGGTATATATATAAAAAAAGACATTTCGAATAGAACAATAAGAATACCAACGAGCATTAAATAAAAATCTTTAGTTTGTATTCACGGAGAGCATTTCAATGGAAATATTTTTTTTTCTCTATAGCTAGGGTGCAATAATTTACGATTACAATTGTGTAAACGAGTCAGGTAATTGTAATTGAACTAAAATTTCCTCAGTTCATTCGAGACTCGCTCTTGATAAGACGTGTTTATTTTCGAAAATGGTAAATAAAAAATACAATTTTTGTTTTTTTTTAATACATAATTAATTATATCGGTGATTAAAAAAAATAAATTATTTAATCGCAATGTGTCGTCCGATACGAAATGTGTACGCGGTGCAAGTGAATTTTATCCATCTAGAGCGCTCTGGGAAAACTCGTCGGGAGTTTTCCTCTTAATCCCGAAGATTTTCCGGAACGCTTGAGGTGTTCGAGCACGACCAAACAAATGGTGTTTATGATCCTCATAAAACGGTACCCTCGGCCGGGTGTTGGCGCGCGAAAGTGAGCCAACTGATCTACTAACTCCCCGAAAACATTACTGAGATTTTCCGATCGGTATCTGGGGAAAGATATTGGCAAGTAAATAAAACCCTCTTTTTCTTCGGCTCGCATTTTTATATCGGTATTTTCGGCGTCGATTTCCGCTTTTTTTTTTTCTCTTGCTCCCGCTTTTAAACTTTCGACGCATCTCTTTTCTCGAAATTATGACATCGTTTATTCTACATATATAGTAAAAATTCCACTCGTTTGATTCTATATTGAAAAAAAAAATTTAATCGTTCAATGCAAGTTTTTCGATAGTTTTAGAACATTTTCAATTTATGAAACTTTTTGAATATACAACTTTAGAATTTGATTTTAAAAATTATCAATTGGTTTTATAACTAATGCTTATAACGTAATATAATATAGAAAAAAATTGTATATTTTTAATTCCATAATAATATTAATATTAATCATTGTTTTAAAATCAGTTAAAAATTTGAGATTTTTACAATTTAACAATAAATAAACTAATTGTATATTTATTAAATATTTTATGAATTCATAATCATGGTATAAAAATTGAATTATTATTATTATGACATAAACGATAATAATAAAAACGTGCCGAAATGAAAACGAGTCAGATGTCTCAATTATCGAGTCGTTAAACAACAACAAACAAACAATTCGTATATAAATCGCGGCGAAAGATCGTTTGTTTATTACTATGTTTTTATATGCGTGTATATGTGTGTCGCCCTGAAGAGTTTTACGATGTCGTTATATTAAGTTTTACGATTCAATTGAGCCGATTGTCGGGGACCCCCGCGTGCGAAAGCCGAGGAGGACGACGAGAGCGTTTATCGAGCTCGTAAAACGTCCGCAAAGTCACCTGTTAATAAAACATGATACGACTATTAAAGTGCCTCGTAAAAAAGTTTCGACGTGCCTCGCACAGATGTCGATGAACGCCCGACTTCCGGATAAAAGGTTTGTATGCGCAGCGCTTCTCAAACTTTTTCATCGAAATTTATTATTGATGTAATCTATCGCGATCTACTAAAGAAATTGACATTTATTTTTTATTAATAATTTTATTATTAAAATAATTTTCATAATTTTTATTTTATTCAAGTTTGGAGATGTTTTATTTTACCATATATATGAATAATAATTTTATTGGACTATGGTTGTTAAAAAATGATAATAATGTTAATTCACCCGAATAATGCACATATAATACGTAAATATTATAATATACAGAATTGAGAATTTTAATGATTTTTTGTGCTATATTTTATAAAAATATTATGAAACGATACGAAAATTAAACTATATATATAGGATTGATTGTAAAGTATTAACAGTCGTATTTTTAATTATTGCAATTTATTAGAGATATGTGTAGTTATTTTATTATTAGTTATATGAACATCGAATCGTAAAATTTATATCGTATATTGCGATCAAATTTGGTGGAAGTTCAAAGTTAAAATTTAACAAAATGTATATATTCGGATTTTTACGACCCGGCGTAATAAATTTGCATACGAGTTTATTTCAGAGCGCATATTTCCGATATGGCAGCAAAGTTCCGCAAACGACGCGATACAATTTGAGAAGCTACTATTTTGGCCCGCGCCCCGTCTTCCTCGGCGCGTATCCCCTCTCCCGTCTCCATTTCCGGTTTTACGAGAGACGCGTTCAACTTTATTATAGGCCCGGGATAAAAGTTACGGTCGCTCGATTCGAGATAAGCGGCGCGGCTGGCGTTGTAAACGCGCGGCCACCGACGACTTTTATTGTTTGTAAATTGGCCATAAAATTATTGCCAGATTCTACCCACAATTCCACCACTCCCCCTTTCCCCCTTCGTCCGTTCAAACATGTCCCCCGTTCCCCTCCGGTGCCCTTTTTCTCGTTGTCGTAGGTCGCGGTCGTCGAGACTGAATGTTAGTTATCAAACTATATATATATATATATATATATATATATATATATATATATATATATATATATATATACCTTGACTTCGATTAATGTTTCGGCAACGATTTTTGTTTAATTGAAAATTAATTCTAAAATAGTTAAATATAAAATTTTAATTTATAATCGTCTTAAATTAATTAATCTTCATTTAATTTATAATCGTCTTAAATTTTAAAATATCTAAAACTTTTTAAATCCATTAAAAATATCAGATCATTATTATTATTTTTTTTAATCAATTATAAAAAATGATATTATTTATACACTTCATATTGAAAAATATTTTTTTAGATCTAGAGTTTATTATTGGTCGATTATTCTTCACAAAAGTTTGATATATATTTTTAATATTTGACTTTAAAAAGTAAGAAGTTAATTCGAAAATTTTAAATAACACATAATAATTTAACGTTCATATATTATGGAAATAAATCTGATTCGCGCACACGATTATCGATTATCGCGAACAACTGAAATTCGTCAGATAATATATTAAATTACATTATTAATAAAACGCTTATATTACAGAAAATGACTAGCAAATATAAATTAAAGCGGTGATGAATATTTGTGATAAGGAAAGATTTATGAAAATTGTGCGGTTGAGCAATGAAAGCGTTATAGTTCAAATCTGCTAAGCAAGCATGAGGCTGTCGAACAGTAAAATATTGCGAGTCAACAAGCCTATATCAATATTTATATTGTTTTAGTTCATAATTCTTTGTTAGAACGAGTGAATGTAATAAAAAAAAATAATATCCCAATTTCACACTCATATTTATTATAAATATTAAATTAAATGCTTGTTACGTATGTTAAGTAGGTTTATATTTTAGGACACGTGTTCGGTCACGTGACTTTCGAGTCTCCGTATTTGATTTGCCGGAAACGACGACAGACATCGCAGCAATCTAGATTCGATAAATAAACACGGAAAGGTTGCACAATAAAATCGGGCATTTTATATTTGTTTTAACACACGTATTCATGTTTGGTGAGAGGCGAAGGCGACTCCCGTGCCGCCTTTTATGGCCTTTTAATGTGTCCGTTTTATGACTTTATAAGTGGCGGCTCCCTTAATTTTATGTTTATTACTGTTTATGTTCCACCCGCGGGAAGGCAATGGTAAATGGGGAATAACAAATAAATAAATAAACTTTCAACCGGTGCGATTTTTCGAATGCGATATAATCGCTAATGATGAACTATCGACATTCTCAACTAGATATACATATGAAAAATGTTAAATATATATATATATATATTTTTTTTTTTTTAATAATATTTTAATTATATCTATTTTTTATTACTCAATAATTCATAAACATAAGGAGATGAATTGGTCGTATTTGTTTTTTATCATTGATTTTTCAATTTTTTTTTGTGTATTATATTATTATTATATATATTTATATGTAGGTGTTTGCACATATTTAGGATAGTATAAATAAATTAAATAGCTTAAAATATTGCGGTTAATATACAAAAGAATTTTTTAGTGGTGCGAAGTTGGCCGTTGGCCATTTAATTTCTTTAATTAGAGATAATTTTCGCTTGCACTACTAGATGCATAAAATTTCGTTGAATATTTATTATAATAATATATGCATTTAAATTGTTTATTCATAATCTAAATTTTATTTCTTTTTAAATATATTATTTTTATTTTATTAGGTATAAATATTTACAGTGGATTGTTATTTTTTTCAACAGTTTAATTTATATATAATTTTTTTTTAATTCATTCATTTTATTTATTACTAATATTTTTTTAAAATACAACGAGGATTCATATTTATTAAAGATACTTTAATACTTAAATATTATATTATAAAAAATATTATTTCAACGATAATGAAAAATAAAAATCATTTAAAAAAATATACAACTACAGATTAAAAAATAAGTTAAATAAATATGAATATATAATTTATTGTATGATACCGTTATAAATTTAAGATTAAAAATGAAAAATAAGTATTTGTAGATAATGTTGTTGCCCCCTCGAATAATTTTATGCAAGTTTTTCTACGACAAATATTCATTTTTCTTTTGTGCGCTTTTCATTCACATATTTTATTCGACGGCGCCGAAACACAACCAGAACAACCGAAAATAAAAATAAATTGCCGACCAAAAAGAGAACTGCGAAAAAAGGACATAATAAAAAAAAAAGACATACGCGAGCGAAAATGCAGTCGAAGTGAAGTTCATACGTAATATAAAAATGCACGTTCTTTTCGGTCTTATTATGTAAAGTTGGCAAGTGTTTGTTTTTGAGCGCCGCTTCAAAAATGCAAAATAAATACATAATCTATGTATTATCGTCGCTGTTGAAATATATAATTCCATTTTTGAATTTAAAAATATATCGATAGTATGTTTTTTTTTTCTTTAAAATTTTATACCTTTTTATAAATTTGCTCGTATTATGTATATTTCATTTTTATTATATAATATTTCACTAAAATAATATGAATAATATTTTTTGTACAATATTAAGTATAATGATTTAGATGTGTTTTATATAAAAATACGTCTGAGTTATTTATATTATAATTAAATTTGTGCCATAATTGCAAATAAGTATAATAAATCAAGAACAAAAATATATTTAATTTCTGTTGAAGTATAATAATTTATGATTTATTGTAAATTAAAATTATTTTTAATATTATTCAGAATAAATTATTTTTTAATGATGTCAATATTTATTAAATGTAAATAAATTTTATGTTTCCATATTAAGAATCTATTTCTGTTATAAATATAATAATTGCAATTATTGAATAAAGATAATTTTTAAAAAATTGTCGATTATATATGAATGAATAAAATAGAGAAATACATTTGATAATAATAGTTAGGTGTAGGTATTTCTGTAGGGCGAGTAAATTGAACACAACATTTGTGTAGATAGTTACAAATTGTGTTGGTACAAAACGCAGTTGTGTGCGCGGCGTCGGTTTCTTTTTGCGCCCGGGGGCGCGACAGACAGAGACGGATCTATGCCGTGCGAAAGGGACGCAACCAAGGAGCATGGCGTTATTTATGGGATGCACATTTGGGCTGAGCATTTTGAAATAAAAAAAAATATATAGGCAAGGGTACGGCTTTAAAATCTAACTCAATTTTTTTTTCATTCTTTTTATTATATTTCATTACGATTACTCTCGTTATATTTAGTATATAATATTTTTTTTAACATTCAATTTTCTTCATATATATTTTAGTAAATAAATAAAATATATTACAATTTTAATTATTATAATAAAAAAATGATAGTATTTTATAAACTTAACAAATTCTCTTATTTTATTTCAGTAAAATAATTATATATTTTTTTAAGAAATATCATAAAAATATTTAATCATTTTGATGTGTGTTAATTTATTTTACGAACAATTTCATAATATTGCATTAAAACCGGTATTTCAACTTCTGTTTTAATACTAAATTTATTTTCATTTTAATGCATGTTTAAACAAAATGGATAACATTACATTATATAGAAATTAACATTTATTTTATTTTATATAAAGTTCATATAAGAATAATTATAAAATATATAACGCATATTTTTAATTATATTTTTAGTAATATTATGAAAATTAAATTATTTTAATTATTAAATATATTTTATCATAAACAAATATCGTATATTTTACGGGTAAAAAGATAGATTTTAAAATCGGAAAGTGAAACGCTCTTATTTTCCGCACTAAATTTGGGATGCAATAAAATTAAATAATACGGTTCGATTTTAAATCAATGCCGTTTTCATCCCTCAGTATAAGTTATGGCGGGCGGGGGTGGTGACCGGCGTTGCCTCCTCCCCTTCTCAGCATGGGCGGGGTCGGTGAGCGTCTGGGGGTGGGGGCAAACCACCCCTGATCAATAAAACTGCTTTATCTCTTTTTGGCACATTCCGAACGGGGCATTCTTCATATGCCGGTTATTACGCAGCTACGAATACGGGTACGTGTAAAAAAAAATGCAAAAAAAAGTAATTATTATTGTGTACATTTTTTTTTCGCGCAAAATGGAAATACCGCCCTTCGTCTGCGCGACGCGCCACCGTTAAATCTTCGATAAAAATTCATAAAACGGTCATAAACATAATCATAATACAACACGTAAAAAAAATAAGAAATAAATGTCGTATCTCATTACCTGACACGGTAACGAAGTATGCAAACCCGGCGTAAATGTGCGTTATTTCTCAAACATAAATTCATTTTTCTCATGCTATAGTCGCCCGTTTCGAACAATAAAAACATGTGATACAATTTGTCATATGCGTTGCGTGTTAATATAATTTATACTACAGTTTCCCTTATATTTATTGTGTTCATTCGTGAAAACTAAACATTCTGACCTTATAATCAAATTTAACCGATTTGGCGGTGCGCCTTTTTTTTCGTTCATTTTTTTTTATTGTTCATCTGGATTTGCACTGCGGAATTATTAAATTTCATCTGTACGTCGGCAATAATTCATATCCCGGTGCGTGGTTGTCATTTGTCAGTGGGTTCATATATTATGCGCGGGACAGAAAACAACGGATCGCGAGCCGAACTTGTGCGCAAAGTGAATCACGAAGCGTCGGAGCTTTTAATTTTAAAAAGTGTTTTATTGCGTAAGCGAATCGCATGTAATGCGATATGAAGAAAGTTTTGCATATTTTATGGAACTAATTCAACGACATTGAATAATAAAGTAATTAGCGAGTGAATATGGTGCGAAACGCGACACCGAGCAACAAGAGAGGGGTGACCGGGCCAAACCGGGTTGGCAACGAAGCGGTTCTGCAGAACAAGGGATGGTTTGGGGTGGCTCGTTAAAATTTGATAGGAACAACGTTAATTGGACAGCGGAACCTTCATACCTTTATAGATAGGGTGACAAATAATTTGCCAAAAATTTCTCTCCACACTGCCGCCATAAATCAACCCCGGGCAAAACTTTGATATGAAAACACGCTCGTTATATAATTCGAAGCTTATTTTTAGATGGAAATTAAGATATTTAGATTGCTTTAAACAAATAGAATATTTTTTTTTTTATTTCGATCGCATAAATAGCCGTTTCGCTAATTATACTTTTGTCTTATCGTGCTTTTACCGCCGTTTTCGGGTTGCGCGTAATTTACAGGTGGAGAAATATTGATCCAGTATTTTTTGTCAAAGCTGGCATTTTATTAAAAGGAAATGTAAATAATCCTTTTGCTCCCGGGGTGCGGGGGTGACCTCCCGTGCCGCGGTTCGTTATGAAAAGTCAACACTTAAATTACCCGTAATTTAAATAAACACAAACGTTAAAACCAATTATTCGTCTCACACCTAGGCCACCCTCTCGTCGTTTTATTTAAAACGTTTGCTCGTGTAAAACGAAGGTAAAATAAAAAAAAATGTATGATATTTGCCGTTCGATGCGGCACCACGAGCCACCAGCTCACTGTAACGTCGAATAGCGGGAAAACGTGCTCCTACCGAGCTTACATTCTCTCCTCTTGCTCTTCTTACCTATTTAAATGCAAATTTCACCACATAATTAAAAACGCGTGTGTAAGGTTTGGGCAACGACGTCGGGGGTGAGTCTCCGGAGCGGGAATTTTACAGGGTGCTCCCGGGGGTGACGACGGGGATGTTATCTCACCGCGCCAAATAAACTGCTACAAACAAATGAGTTACGAAAAATCTAATCGGCAAATGGCACTCGTTTTTCAGCAAAGTGCCGCTTTATGTATTATACGCGAATATAATGCGGTGAAAAAAAAACGATGCCGAATATATATATATATATATATATATATATATATATATATATATATATATATATATATATATATATATATATATATATATATATATATATATATATATATATATATATATATATATATATATATATATATATATATATATATAGCAAATGAAAATTTACGTCGGTTTATCGAGCGGTTCTTTTCGCATGATCTATTCGTGTGAATTATGATTGGTCAAAATGTTCGATAGAGACGGACGAATGAGCGTGATTGATGATGAAAAGGGATGACCGCTGCGTCACGCCTGGCAGCCATTTTTAATCTTCCTATTATGGATGTCTTTGATGTGTGTAATGCTTTGATAATTGGTAGGACATGTTAAACCTACAGCCAATCAAATACAGAAGTTTTAAGTTATTTATATGGTAGTACCTCGTGACCTTTTTGTTGTTACGTTACCTTTATTGAATAATAAAAAAAATAATTCATAATATTATAATCAATTTTTTATGTGTAATAAGTATAATATTTTTTATTTTAAATAAATATCATGTTTTTTATATTATATATTCGTATTTACAATTTTTTATAAAATAAATTTATCAATTATTAGTATTTTTTTCAAAATTATTTTATCTCCATATATATAATTAAATTTTAAATCGAAAACCATTTATATCATATTGTATAAATAAAATTTAATTGGATACAAAAATGTAAAAGCAACGAATTTATTTCTTAAATTTTTGAATAAATTGCTTTAAAAATTGATTGACTGCGAAACTGATAAATATAAATCTTTTCCATAAAATTAATATAGAATGAATAAAATCGTTAAGAGTATTTAAAAAAATACGTTTATATTAGAAATATATTAAAGTGAATGAACTTAATATTCAAACATATGTTGAACGCATGTTGTTTATTAAAAAAAAAAACGTCATTTTCTACGCTGTCGAATTGTTTATGACATTTTTCTTTTCTATCTCATGTTTACTGGTATTTTATTATTATTATTTTTTATTTTTAATCCGTCCTCGAACGCAATGACGTTTGAATTTGATAACGATTGAGGGTTGAAAGACGAGAAAATGCGAATTGTCCCCGAGTGTTACGGCGAGGTGACTCGCGTCTCTAATGCGGACGCGCTTACTATCGCGCTTAGGCTGTGAGCTTTCGCAGATCGCCACCTAATGAAATGTACGGCTACCCGAGCGCACGGCGCCATTCTAAGCGCGTATCAAACGAAAGTTTGGTCATGGGTAATGGTTTTACGACTATCGAGGGTGAAATAAAGAAAATGAAAAACATTTTATATTATTCTTGTTGTGCCGTCGCTTCTGTACACTTGCGTATATCTTATTATTTATAGTACTTACCTCGTGTCCAGCGGCTCTCGCACTGTGTGACGCGAGTAAAGTATACCCTTTCAATCTTGAAATCATGTTGAAATATTATATTCTTTCACAAAAAAAATCGAGATATTATTTAAATCATATTATTTATAAATCATCATAAACATATAGTAGACTTTTTTGTCATGTTTTCATATTTAAACACTGAAATTTTCTGATATAATATAATTATTTTCAGTACAGTATATCGATATATTTATATAATTAAATGCTGCAAAATATATGATAGATCAATATGATTTTTTTAAATCATGATGTAACAAAATTTGTTATATGAATATTAAATTATTTATCAATCTACATTATTATAAATGATAATTAATATTTATAATATATAAATCATAAGAACAGTTGAATATTTGCTGATTTTAAGAGTCACAGTTGTCGAGTTTATACCTTGTATCCAAGTTTGGAAGAACAAACTTATATTGTCTTTTAGATTGTCTCGCGTATGTCAACGTACAGAATAGAGCAAAGGGGGGATGATTCGAAAAACTATGAGGGTGTATTCATATTATATATAAACACTTACATAATATATAAATGATACAACACGAATTTATATATATATATATATATATATATATATATATATATATATATATATATATATATATACGAACGAAATGTATGCATATGTATAAAAACAAAAACCGTATATATAATAAATACATCAGGCAAACACGCAGAACAAAAGTTTAATTAATGTTCGCGCCTCTCGTACGCGAGGAAAACCAGGTTTAATCAATAATATCGAGAGAGTGAGAAAGATGGAATGGATATATATATATATATATATATATATATATATATATATATATGTAATAATAATAATAATAAAAATGGCGATAGATTGATAATATGATTATTTATTATGATTGCGTTTTATATTATATATTAATGCATTAGCTTTTAGAATAAAAAATAATAATAATCTAGTTCTTGTTAGTATATTATAAAAGTATAGGTATTTTTAGTAATCATAAAACAGAATCTAAATTATTAATATTGAATTAAATTTTAAAATATTCATTTAAACTAGAGCTTTATATATTTTTGTAATATTTCTTCAGTTAATATACAATATAATTAAAATAATTTTAAGTTTGATATTTTTAGAAATATATCTAGAATAATCTTAATAATTTTTAGACTACATTTTTTTTTCAAAACATTCTATATACGGCGACAGTTTATGACCTCTTAACGTTTCAATATATATATATATATATATATATATATATATATATATATATATATATATATATATATATCGCAGATTTGCTTCGGCGGCAACTATGCGCTTTATGAATCATTATAGTCGGTTTTAGTATGCGATTAATATACGATTTCCTTGCAAATTTAAACGTGCACGTGGCGGTATTTCGTCGCATCATCAGTCGGTACACGTGAGCTTCACAATTTTGACGTTATGTGCATTAAGCGGTTTTAGGTTCGCGGGCCGCAGATTGTTCATTTCTTAGTTAAGAGGGCTCCTTTGGTTCTCTCTCGCTCTTCGCTCTCTTTTATCTGTCTCTCTCTCTCTCTCTCTTTGCTCCCGGAGGGCTCCCGGCTCTCATCTCGTGTCTTGAGATAATAAACAATAAATAACTCGACGGCCGTCATCCCGCGAGAATTTCGGGAAACAACAAAACATGGCCGCGGCTCCACGGCAGATTGAATTACCCGCACCGACAATGGAGCCGTAATTTGCGCATCTCATTCCACAAAAGAAAAATTCGCCCTTATCTCTCTGTCTCTCTCTCACCCTTTTCACTGTTATGATGTGTGAAATTTCTTTTTACATTTTTCTATAGTTTGTATTGTAATTTTTTTTATTAAATCATTTTTATATAACTAAGACAGTTGAAACGTAATAAATAAATCTACAACCATATATTTTACGATGGAAAATGTTACATATGTTTTATTTATTATACACTCATACAACAATATATATTAAAAAATATTGTATAAAAATTTAATATTTTTGTTAAATCTTATTATATAGAAATATAATATTTATGTTCTTATATAGACATACTATATATGAAATATTTATAGGATGTTATATTATAGTAAGTAAATGAAAATATTTTATTCTTATATTTTGGACAAAATATCTTTCGATATGTAACATGAAATATTGCAATTTGTAAGTAATAAGACGTACTTTTAGTATATTTATTACGAAAAGTTCGAAGTCAACTATAAATGTAGATATTCAAATAGCTTATAATAATAGTATACATGTATATTCGAAAATATGTAATAAATATTGTATATAAAATCAATGCTTTATATATTCGTGCATTGAAATAATATTTTCAAAGTTTCTTTATTAATTGTTGATATTTTTTATCAATTAATTTTAAACATAAATAATACTAAGACAATTCGGTTAGAAATTATATGATTTAGGTTGGCATTTGTCGTTTTTCATCTTTACAAATCGACGACAGACAAACAATAGAATTATTATACAACAGACGCCTGTTTTCAAATCGAGCAGAAAACGCGCGCGAAATTCGAATACTAATTTATTGCCAAGTGTACAAATGATTATGAGAAATGATTTATTGCGCAAATCCAAGACAAACATGAATTAAACAGTTGGCTAAAAGTCAAGAATTACCAACATTCGTAATATGCAAATGCGTCAAATTGATTTTTTCTATATATATATATATATATATATATATATATATATATATATATATATATATATATATATATTAGAATTATATAATTAATTGAATCAATTTAAGAGATTAATTATATAGTAAAGTTGTTATTTTTTTGTATATTTTATTATTTTAATTTAAATATTCTAACGTATTTTTATCAGATGAAGTATCCAGTTGGATAAACATTCGAGTTTTCAAATCATGCTTATTTTCTCTTATCTGAAATCGTCTCAATCAGCTTTGCGATGTGACGATGTTAAGACTTCAAATATCTTCATCTCCCGGAGGCTTTCATACCAGTATATCCTGAACATGTATGTGGGCAGAAAGGAGACGAAGGAAGCTCGTGCAAGAGAGCTTAAATCATCTCGGTTGTTTATCGAACGCCCGCTGTACAGGTCACTTGTAAATAAAGATTCATCGCTCCGACTCAGTTTCCATCCGACAACTCGTATCCTCTCCTTTATTTATTTATTTTTCCCATCGTGTTTTTATTTTTATTTAACCTTTTTTTATTTTGCTCTTCCTCTTTCATTTTATTATTTTCATTTCATTTTCTCTCGCTTTCGTGGCGCTTGTTTTTATTTTATTTTAACTCTGTGTTCTCGTTCTCATCTCGGCACTCAAACCCTTGTGTTAGTTATGTCGGTGTTGGTGAATATTCGATGTTACACGATTGTATCTTGACGAATTTTTATACTTTGTATTTGTATGAATGAGAGTATATGTAACAGTCTAGAAAACGACCATGACAAAAAATTTCAAATTATTAAAAAA
Source organism: Leptonema lineaticorne (assembly GCA_024500535.1). Classification (NCBI taxonomy): domain Eukaryota; kingdom Metazoa; phylum Arthropoda; class Insecta; order Trichoptera; family Hydropsychidae; genus Leptonema; species Leptonema lineaticorne. Next base: position 10,473,015 of record JANIJI010000004.1, on the reverse strand, counting down.
AATGTAGTACATAGTAATATATTACATATTAATTTCTTCTAATACGCATTAATATTGACATTATATTAAAAATAAATTATTTTTGATTACTATTTTAATTGAGAATTTTTTTAGTTTTATATGTGATATGTAGTAAATGATTTGTATTTATTTATAAATAAATATATGAAACATATTGTATTCACTTTGAATATGTGTCTATTAAAGCTTTCCGCTCCACGTTTAGTAAAGCTTTTGTAACAATTTTGTATTAGGAATTCGGTGACAAAATGCCAAAAGCTTAAAAAAGCTTTTTACTTCTATCTTTGAGGAACTTCTTAAAAGCTCGTTCGGTAGCAGCAGCTGTTATCTGTTCGAGCGTAACAGCTGTTACTTGTGTAACGATATCAATATTGCATCTGTGACATGATAGAAAATTTCAATTTCTTTATTTTATTCAATGTAAATTTTAGAAAGTATGAAAAATATATAAAAACAAAACGTATTGTAATTATATGTACGAAACGGATAAATTAGAAAAATAATCCGAATTGACAAATTTATAGGGGAAAAATGTCGACGAAGTTGTAAAATATGTCTCGGGATTAGTATAATTGCTAGTTTCGTGTTTTTAAGTTAAAATATTTTAAAATGTTATATCACCAATATGCAGCTGTTATGATTCAATAATATATATATATATATATATATATATATATATATATATATATATATATATATATATAATATATATATTTACGTATAATTCTATGTTGATTCTAAACATTTTGAACTTTCGTCACCTTTTCAGTCTAGATTTATGTCGATAACGTACTTAATGGTACATTTTTAGAAATACTCTGCGGTCGAATAATTTGAAATATTTTTAATCGATTTGCTCCAGTACAAATTGCAAAGCAATTCCTCTTACTTTTGCCAACGCTTTTCATTGCCAGCAGTATATAATTCAAGACCGATTGATGTATTTCAAGAGTTTCGACCGTTTGATTGAACGTCCATGCTTCATTGGCCAGAAGCATACGATTCTTTACTTTTTTTTTTTCGTTTTCATCATCGGCGGTTATTTTCAGTAGCTTAAATTGATCTACCCAGTGTTAAGGTTCACATAACTCCCTTTGGAGAACTCGGTCTTTGGCGCGATCCTAATGATTTTTTTTTCTTTTCGTTCACTGTGAATTTATCACGTTTAACTTCATCAAACTGTCGCTCGCACTTCGATAATCAAATAACTTTTCATATATATCTCGGCAGCCAGAGGGTTCTGGGTCACACAATATAAGCAATTAAACTAAAGACCTCTTATAACGCTTTCAATAAGCCGGGGGTATTTTCTGCGAGCGGGCTCAAACTTTCACTCTGTTTTTTTTCTTTCGCTCTCGAACTTTTTTTTTTATATTTTACCTCCTTTTTATGTATATAATTCTCATTTACTTTGCAGAAAACTTTTAGGCGTAATTCTTTTTCACGTCTGTTAGCCTTAATACTTTTTGCGGCCGGGGTTGCCCGTCTTTCCTCTTTTTTTTTTCTTCTTCTACCTGAAAATTTATTGAAGTATTATGCGCAATCTCGGAGGTTTGCTACATTCTTAGATCTTTTCTCATACCACAGCATCTGGCTTCGAGTGAACACATCTATCTGGCAACACTGCGTTACTCCGTTATATATATTTTTGTATGTTCAATTCAATATTGTCTATCGATGACTTGGCAATCTACAAATCTTGTCGAACTAATATACTTCTTTCATTGCCTTGAAATAAAATAGACGATAAAGCATTTAAAGCAATGATAGGCGTTCGATGTCTAAATTAATGGTCGATATATATGCATATGTTCATTTCTATATACAAATTACACATTATATAATTTTAACTATAATTTTCTTAATTATATTATTTTAATAAAATGTTTCTAAAACTGTATATGAAAAATTTGTTCTGTTTTAAATTTATAAATTTTATTATAATTATATTTTTTTTAATATTTTATATCGTGTATTGTATAATATACTGTATATCGATCAGAAATTTGTAAAAAATATATATCACTAAATAGATTTATAGATTAATATTTATTATGTTTTAAAATTGTTCAGTTTACTTTATTCAATTTTTTTTTATAATCGAATTTAAGTTTAGAAATTTACATAAATATAAAATGAATGTTTTGATTTTAAATAATTGTGCAAAAACGCTCTATTTAAAAAATATTTCTGTATGTATTAAAAGTGTAAAATTGCTAGTATAGTTCAATCGTATTATTATATAATTTTAAATATCACATTGGAGAATTTTTTTCTATTAATTGGTTGAACTTAACAGTGCTAAGCTTTCCAAGTGCGAATTTGGCAATAACCGGAAAAAAAAAGAATGAAATATTCATCGTGGAGCAATCTAGGAAAGTTTTGCATTCCACTACAACCACCACTTCTAGGCGTCGGACTATAAATAAATCTAACGGGGCTGGCGTTGGCTCACGAACGCGAGAACGTTGTGTTATTTTTTTCTGTTCCTCCTTTTTATTTTTATTTTTTCGTATTACCTTTTTTTTTCAAACTTGTCATGTTACGGAAAATTTACGTTCAGCTTAAACCGTCCAAAATTTTAGCTTGGCTGTTGCAGAAATCCTGATAAATGTATGGCGAGGAGGTTCAGCGCTGGATGCTGGCGAAAGAGGAGGGTGCCCTCGCCGTTTCAACACCGCGGCCATTCTAAACACATTTCAAATAAAATATCTCCATTTTTATACAAAAGAAAATTTAATTTTTATATATTTCAATTGCTTTCGGTTTATTTGTATTAATATACGATCGTTGGAATTCGAGAAAATCTCTTATAAATAATTCATATTGATCCATACCGCTATAATACCATCTATTTTAGATTTCATTCAGTGTTATAGCGATTATAGAAACGAAGTCTCTCTTTAGAATCACGAAATTTATGTTTAACTTTAAAATTTAAAATCAGAAATTCCATACAATTATATAATTCAATCACTATATCAATTATTAGAACGTAAGTATAAATTTATTAAGCATATATAACCGATATTCATTATAATATAAAGACGTGAATAATTGGTTAATATATAAAAATAATTCACTTCTTATTAATAAAACGCTTTTTTATTACGACCCAAGACCGTAGCAATAATTCTTTATGGCGCCGCTGTACAGGGGGTTGCAAAAAAAAAAAATACAAAGTTAGATGAGATATCCCACCAGATTCTTTTTATTAAAGGGGGTGAAAAATAACACTGAAACGAATCTCAGCAGACGTACAAAATCTGAGACGATTCGCCAGCATATTTCAACAGTGTTTTGTCCGTATTTATTCGTATACACACACACGAGTGTTCGTGCACATATATTTATAATATTCGTTTTTATTTCTGGAATGTAATTTTATTTTCTCGTAACGCGTCGTTTTTGTTTATCGAGGATGGCTTATCTCGAGTGAGTTTTTGATTTATCTAATGCAAACCGAGTTAATCCGTCGAAATTTATCGTCGCACTTCTTCGCGAATGGGCGCAAATATTTCGAGGCGCAAATTTTCGATTTGGATTATCGATTAATTCGCGGCACGGAACGAATGATGTCGATGAGCGACATTTTTGGAATAGTTTACAGTCATTTCAGAAATACGAAAACAATTTCAACACGAAGGTCGTATCGGTAATAGAAATTAAATCACACCGCATATACCATATACATATTTCTTTAAATTAGTACTTTGTTTTGTTAACAGTTGTGCGTGATTTTGTTTTACATAAACAATTTTGTAATGGAATGTAAGTGATAAAATTTATATAATTTTTATGTTCTTGTTTCATACGATATTTTTCTTAATTTTTGAAGTATATATATATATATATATATATATATATATATATATATATATATATATATATATATATATATACAATGTAATATTTATATTTTGTAAAGAAGTTACACATTTTGAAAGACTTAGTACGAGTGCGAGCACAAATGTCACGAAGCGTCACCGGAGCAACGGGAGGGTTGTAGAATGATAATTTCGGGTGTCGCCTGATTTATGGATGACCCCGTTCTGCGCGCGTCTCATATTTTTCGCCAGAATTTAAGGACTTCGCATTTAAATAACGAAAAACATATATATACATATATAAACGTATTCGGCCTTTTAAGGGTTGAAAAGATGGTATTTTCGCTGAAACAAAGCGAATTTCGGGTAGGGGCCTTAATGTGGGTCTTTTGTGCGCTACGGCTAGGCCCAACGTAAGCTCTCGCAGCACCTACGTTCTCCCGGCGAAGATCTGCATAAAGCCTTCCTTATAATATTTTATGCGTTTCTTTCTCTTTCTGGTCCATCGCGTCTGCTTGACAAACGACCATATTCGTCCCTCTTCAGCGACGGATTGCTAAATCAGCATATGCAAAATAGCCTCGCCATAAATCTTAGCAAGCCTGCTAAAGGTCGTTTTCGCATCATGTTACATCTTAATTCCGTATAAAATTGGCTGCATTCAGATCTTTCTCACTCGCGAAGCCAATGTGGACCGCCGTATATCTTTACTTCGGACATCTATCGATATTGTTATAATAATTACATACACACTCGAGGCGTTTTTCCATTCAAATAACCGCCAATTACTTCGGATTATTTATGTATTTTTTAACGTTGATTTAATTAGTCATAAGTAAATATGCAATATCCATTATCATTTTCGATATCATATAATTGATAAAATATCATTCATTCACGGTCATACATTGTGTCAATGTTATATTATATTTTACATTAAATCATTTTAATTATATACACCTGCGGTTATTTAGCACACAAACAGCAAGACACGGGTTCAAACTCCAACCATATTATTATAATTGCATGTTTTCATCATTATTATTTTATAATAATATTTTTTTTATAAATTACAATCTTCAATTGTGAAGATGGATAATATAACTCATAAAAACATCTCGATTTTATTTATAATAATTTGTATTAGCATGTTTTATTTTTTATATTTTCTTTTAATTTGCTTTGTAATTTTGGGCGGTTGTCTTATTATTTTTTTTTCAATACGACATCCGTCAAAATATTCATTCTAAAAAAATCTCACAAGTTTATTAATTTTGCTTTTTCTCTTTTTGTTGCAGGTGTGTGTGTGGCCGTGATTTCCAAAAAAAAAATTAAGTGTTATTGTAAAAAAGTGCAAAATAAGCACATGTGTACAATGTATCATAGGAATCGCATTTTGTGCAAAATATTTATAGAGAAATTAAAAATCACAGCAAGTATAATTCACTTTAATCTACACCGAACGAAAAAAAAAGGGAGTTTCTTAGTCGTATATTCGATATTGATATGTGGAAAAAATACAAGAATCAATTGATGTAGTTTCTCTTCACTTCACTGTTTATTTTGTTTTATTCTATTTTTTTTCCTTTTTTTACTTGTAATTAACTGTACTTTATTGCGTAATTGCTGTGAATCCAAAAAATTATTGCCCCCTCTTTGAATACTTAGATAATTTAGAATGATAGTTTAAAATTATATTTAGATATCAGGATTACGTATATTTAAAATAAATATAGTTGTGTGTGAAAAATAAAAAAAACGTAGTTATTTAGTGAATGAAGTATACATATTAAATTTATGTAATATTGCTCAAATTTTCATAACTCTCCTGCCATAAGCAATTTTTTGCTTTTCTTCGAAGAGTATACCGTTTTTTTTTTAGATAGACCACCATTTTTTTTGTTGATCGTCGATATAGCGAATTGCATTTAATCTTAGTTGCAAATCATAAATGAAAATTTAGTATTTTTCTTAATTTTTCGTTTGTATCGGATGAAAATATTTTTGTTTTTCATTGAAGCTCTCTCATATGCGCGAGGTTTGTATGTATTATATATAATATATACTATATAATTTTGATGTACTTACTAACACGAAGAAAAAAAAATATGATGAATACTGTAAGATTGCTAAATTAAATTTGGACATGAAATTCTTCAATTTCTAACATAGACAACGTAGTTTGTAATAACAAGTGGGAATATTTCTCTTAAGAAATAAATGTATTGCCATAAATTCAACTCCCGCTGTGAGAACATGCACGATGCAAACTAGAAGAAGTATGTGCGCTATTTTTATTTTTATTATTATTGAAAATTTAACAGCACATCTTATTTAACGAAAAATAAAACAATGAATTCGTTTAATTTCTTTTTTTTTTACGCACATCGAAAATAGTTAATTTTTATATGTATAGATAAAACATGACTCCTCAGTGAAAAACACAAGTGAAATCTGTAATAAAATTAAGATTCGTTCTTTTTTTTTTGGCATGATAATATTATGAGAAAAAAAATATAAAAGTGTCGATAGATCGATATATTTATACAAAATATCCATAGAGTCAATCAAGTACAAATAACATGTATACTGTATTAAAAAATAACTATTTGTACAAAGCATAGTTTTTAATGATTAATGTGTATATCTATTTAGGATGTATTTGTATATAAATATTTGCGGTATACATCACAAATATTTTGATGAAACAAATAAATAAATAAAAAAATGATAATCTGTTCGGATATATTTGAATAGCATTTGTACTTAAAAACATTTGGAAAACATTTTTGTATTCATTTTAATTACGATGCATTTTGCCATTTTGTTTGTTTTGGCTTTTTGGTTCGCTTTCGTAAATTGATACGAATACGATTATTTTTAATTTATTCAATGTATATTGTGTGTTTATAAATACGTAATATATATTGTGTGAGGTATTGTTATTTATAATAATATATGTTTTTTTTTATAATTTTCGATTTTTGTCGTTTTTATACGTACAAAAAAGTATCTGCCGCGAAATAGTTAAAATTCACACTAATGAATCTACCTCGCAAAAATGGAAATTTAATTAAAATTTAGTTACAATTATTGTGCTCGCTATACACGAGAAATGTGTGTATATATAATATATATATATATATATATATATATATATATATATATATATATATCTGCATGTATATGTATATTTGTATCGTATAATTGAAATTTGCACGTTTCTTGGCAAAGCTGTTGGATCATAAATGAAAATTTACTTACATTCCATCCATAAAACAAAGAAATGTATATCGAATATAATTTTTCTACACAGATAATAAATTTATACACACACACACATACACGTACGCATATAGTATTATGCATTGATGTTACAGACAATTTGTATAATTTAGTAATTTTATATTAAAAAAAATCGTAGTTTTACGCATAATTCACTTGAGAGTAGATTATTCATGGCTGGACAAAATATGGACGAAGAATATTATAGTAATTTTGCATAAATATACTTTTAATGATTAATAATTTATCAAAATCATTTATTACAGACATCTCATATAACATATATATTTTTAAAATTACAAATATATATGTATAATATATAATTTTTTACACTTATAAAATCAATGGTGTAATATTATAAATTGAAAAAGAATAACTCTTGAGATATAATATTTGTATATAAAAACATCGGAGTATTGTTCCGGTTACACTCCGATCTTATTACACCATCTAATATAATAAAAACTTCTGTTTTTCTTTTAGTTTTGTTTTAAGCACACTTAATATTTATGAATAATATAGGGCAATAATTTCTGGGTATTTCAGTTAAAAACCAAATTATACAAATTGCCAGTAAAAAAAAAGAGAAAAGATTTATGTATGCATTAGAAATATTAAGCCATATTCGCTTTCACGAATTTAATGAGAAAAAAATAATAATAATCACGCCTGTCATTTATTACACAATATCATAGTAAGTTAATCGATTAGTATCAGATGCCATTATATGTTCGTATTTATTTTTTATTATTAATATTTTTTGATAATTTTATTATTTTTTCGATATAGTGAGAAGGTATAATAAAGGTAAAATTTTAAAAAAAATATTGAGTCATACGTGGCTATACGATATACGTAATTTACAGGTGTTTTAAACTACAACTTATCTACCTAAAATACGTAATATTTGCTTTGTATACGATTAGAGATTAAGTTGTGAACTATTTTATTCCTATACAAATACGTAATTGTGTAATTTATGATAAATTACTATTCTAGACTGATATTCCTAAGAGAAATGAAGAGATTAAGCATAATTATTATTTATTTTTTAAAACATCGTCGCGTATAGCGTCCGAGCCAACGATGATCAATAAAAATGTAATAATTAAAAAAGCTCTAATTTTTCAGTGTGAACTTAATTAATTAATTAATTAATACGTATATATACAATATATATATTAAAGGTTTTAAGTTTTTTGTACGATTGTGGTTGTTGTGGTATATGAAAAAAAAATGCATTAACGTCGGAATTAAATTGTTGGCTTAATGTTCTCTATTACGACGAATGTTATCAAATACAGGATGCAGTATACATTTTCTTGCCAGAAAATAATATATTGTAGAGGATACTCAATATAATATAAACTAGTGAATTTCTTTGTAATATAACTGCTAAATATTGTCTAGATTCTTTAGTGTATTTATTAGAAATTCTTTATCAGGAATTGGTTAAGAATATATTGAATTGGTGTCAGGTTAAATAATTAATCATTAAAATTTAGCTTTAATGTAATAACGAAGGTAATATAAAATTTTGTTTCAGTTTGTTTTGTGTTCTTTGAAAAAAATGCATTTGACCAAATCCTTTTTGAAATCTGTATTTTTTATTTTGATGGTGCTTTTTATTATTATATATATATATATTTGTATGTCCGCATTTGATATAATCCTCAATTTATAAGTATTGCAAGATTCAATAGTTTCAGTCATAAATATATAAATGTAATGCATAAGATGTATTTCTTTAATAAATAATATAAAAAAATGTAATTTTTCATGAATATCTCTCGCTGTTGGAAACAGCCTGTGTTTACCTTTGATACATACATATATTAATTATAATGCGGTATAATTAGGTATTTCATAATTCTTTAATCGTAAAAATATATAAAAAAGAGATAATATTAAATAACATTAAGCCCCTCCCTCTACAGCCTATTATAAATAAATATAAATATTGGTTTTCAAATGTAATAAAATACTACTTAAGGTAATTGATTAATGTTTGTGTTAAAGGTATTGTGTGCAAAATACAGTGAATTGTTTTATGACAATTATTATTTTGTAATATAATTACCCATTGAAATAATTACTTGGAAAATAAATTCAATTCTGTTATAAAAATATTTTTGTTTTTGTATAATTACCACACATTCACACATTAAAATGTATAAATCTGAATATTAACTGCAATTTAATAACACCATGTATTATAATTAATTAATTAATAGACAAGCTTATTTTATAATTCAGTAATTTTCAGATTTATACCAATTATCCCTTATAAATTGATATGAATAATAATAAGGTTTGTATAATATCAGTAGCGTCACTAGGATGTAAATTTTATAGATATATATATATATGAAATTTCTTAAAATATTTTGCAATTTGTTATTACTATAATTATTTTAAAATATTATATTTTCTGTTTTAATTTTGTATTACTAAAGGTTTAATTATTAACGGTTTTTCTTTAATTTGGTTTGATAAAACTAGAAAATGATACATTATTATATATTGAAAATTAAATGACTTAAAAAAAATTCAAATCATCGAATGAAATGGTGCACTTTGACATGTATTTATATATATATATATACATACTCAATGGTATATAACTTTTAACGTTAACATATATAATAATAAATTATCGATTATGGAAAATGGCGAGAAAAATTGCTCCATTACGCGTCGATACATCATTTCAGCCATTTCCCGGACGTCTTGTCGAATTTTTCGATGCCATCTATATGATTCTCCTCTAAATCCCTACCTAAAAAGAAGTGGGAAATATCATAGCAGAAAAAAAAATGAAACGTATGTAGGATCGTGTGCAGATTTATAAACACTCCTCGTACGTAATAATAAGATCATCTTTGAAATACAGCCACAGTTTAACAGGAAAAAAGACGGCTCTTTCCGGAGGTCAGCGCTGAAGGGATGATCTCGTATCGTTTTACTGAGGTGTGAACGCTTAAAACCCCATATATATATATACATATTATACGAATGTATACGTTTTATATATGTGGACATCATAAAATCCCATAGGTTGTTTATTGGTATATTATGTATGGCGGTATTGACCATTAAATTATCATATGTCGGTTGAGTTTCCGCGCGTTCGTAACACATTACCCGCCGGCGCGTGTTTGTGTTTTCAAAATGGAGTTAAGAAAGTTTTATGAAGCGCGCGAAAAAAAAAAATGGGAACCTCTACTTCCGTCCGTTCGTTTCCCCTTTCCACATTCGCCCTTCGAATTTATGTGCGGAATTTTAACGGAATTTCTTTTCGATTTTGGCCGTGCGGAAAACTTTTCGGATCGATTTTAAAGTTTGGCAACGGGCGGCGGAAAAAAAAGGTCGATCGACGCATATCTATTTCGAGAAATGGTTTAATTTGTACTTTATATTGACCGAGAGAAGATTTCAGTTTTAGAATAAATTTATAAATAGATACATAAATCATGGAATTTAGGTATAAAAAAAACTTTACAAATATACTTCATAATGATTTTTGTAATAAATCTAAATTTTTTTAGTAAAAGTATTTTGTTCAAATTATAAGATTAATACTTTTATTCAAGGGAGATTTTTGATTTATAATGTTTATTAACAAAAATCGTAAAGATAAAACATTTTTGCGAATATATAAAAAATATTTATTTTAAATTTTTAAATTTCACTGTGTAACAAAAATTATTTTATTTAAAAATATATATTTAAAATATTTTTACATAAACAAAAATTTTACTAAATTATTGGATAAATGATAACAATTAAAAATACAGCACGATGAAGTGTATTACACACACACACACACACATACCATATATATATATATATATATATATATATATATATATATATATATATATATATAAGTGATACAACAATAGCTCTACAAATTACATTAATAAGATTTAATACTTGATTTTATAATTTATCTAGACAACTTTTTTCATTTATAATGGATTTGTAAATCGTAATTAAATTAATGTAAAAATGGTAGCGTTGATTTGGCGATAGAAATATGGCATAATTATACATTTAAATAATGGAAATGCACACCGTAGAAGCCACGATTATTTTTTATTACTACAAAAAAAAAATACGTAGACGTCGTCAAATTTATTGCATATATCGAATTTACTCGAAATTATTTATCGATTCCACTAACCGATCGAAAATTAATTTAAATGTTGTCGGTGTGAAATAAATCGTCGCGTAAAACGGGAATCGCATATTACGCTATTAATAACCGGTGATGTACGAAATGACTAATATATTACATACAAATAATGGTAAACTTTATTCATCATTACGTTCGCTTATGAGATGTTAAAAATAATATTATGAAATAATCAGTAACGTGGAATAATAATTTTAATATATAAGATTCATAATTCAGTAAAAATAGTATTTGATAATTTTGAATAGTTACTTAATTGTGTAGAAATAAATCGATATTTTGAAACTAGAAAAACAGGTCTTATTAGCAGGTTATTTATTATTTTTGATAAAAATAATATAGATATATCGTTCAATGAATATTTTTATACTATAAAAATTTTATTCGTAAATTAATTTCTTTAATTTGGTTTACGATAATATTTTTTAATTTAATAAATTAAAAATTATAATTTTTGATATTTTTTTATACACCGGAATTATATATATATATATATATATATATATATATATATATATATATATATATTTTATTTTATTCATATTTCTATAAGACATCGATATTTTTTAGAAGTTTATGCTGCAATATACTAGACAAATATTTCAGCACAAAATCACTGACGTAGAAAAATAGAAATTTGAATGACAAATGGCCTTCTTTTAAATATCGCGAACACAAACACATACATATATATTTATATGCGTATTGCATCCTTAGAGACTGCATAATAAATTTGCAGAGAAATCGCGCGATTTCGCATAAAACACACTCGCACACACAAACAGACGCAATTGTGTACACAGAATCGCAAACAACGCATATATATATTATTTTTGCATGAAATAATTTATATTGAACGCATCCAAACGGTGACGCAGCCTCCATATCTCAGTCGGGTGTGCATCGGGATGCAACTTTTCGCGTTGCCAAACAGGAAGTCGAAAGCATCGAAGTCGACAATGCAAGTTCCGGTTGACGCCGGTGCCGATATTCCATGGAAAATTCGAGGGAAACTTATATAAGCCGTACCGCGCTGTTCGAGAAAAATCGCGCGGTTTTTCAGCGAGCTTTTCCTTTTTCAACCCCTTCCACCCCTTCGTTTCCACCGTCGTTTTGGAGAAAAAGCACGTTCGTTCAATACGAATGCTTCATATGTATGCAGTATATTAAATATATATATATATATATATATATATATATATATATATATATATATATATATATGTGTGTGTGTGTGTGTGAATTTTATAAGAAAAATTCGCATCTTTAAAAAGAAAATAGTCACGAAGGACGAAATATATATAAATTCTGAGAATAAATAATATTATAATTTAGTACAGTTATATAATATATATATTTTATTATATAATAATTATTTATTAATGTTCACACATTGAATGTTAGTTGTTTCATTTTATTTATTGGTAAAATATTGTGCAACTTTGGACATAACAAGACCATAAATGGATTTGAAAGTAAAATATTAGTTTTAGATCTATAAAATACTGAGTTTGCTTTGTATGTTTTTTTTTTGCTTATAAAAAATTAATCCGAATATAATTCTAGGCAATATATTTTTAATTTTGTATATAATTGTACAAAAAAAGAAAACATGATAAAAACACGAATTAAACTGGTTTTACGTCATTTTTAAATTACTTTGTATGTGACACACACACACACACACACACACACATATATATATATATACATATATATATAATTTATATAAAAGATTTGATCAATAAAATATATACTTAATATTGAAAATATTTTTTTAACATAAAAACGTCTTTTATCCATTATAAATGTATAAGAGGGGTGGATATTGTAATTTTCGTCGATACTTAATACGCGACCGTGTACTGATTATAAATTTGAATAAAAGGCAAAAGTGGGGCGATATTACGCCAGTGCCGGATTGGGAATTTAATTGGTAATTTACAATCGGCATATAACGATTGTGGTGTCGAGGACGAGAGGGCAGCGGCAGTCGAATGAAGGTGGTGGTAGGTTATAGGGGTTGGTAAAGATGGGGATGAAGGTGAGCATTCCTAATTTTCTTTCTACGCATTTTCCAGGTAGAAAGAGAAAGAGATGGCTCCCTTCTAACGGATCGCTGTAACCAATTCGGTAACAATAAGAATTATAGACGAGCTCGTGCGGGTAGACAAGGCATTACTCTTACGCCTAATCCCGGTGAATCCCCCAATTTATGCGCGGAATAAAGAGAAATTGGCTTGAGCAGTCCAAATACGTTAGCGAACCCGCGTCGTGGAACACGGAGACAGAAGAACGCCAACCGTGGTCCTCGAACTACATATTTTAACCCGAATGTAATCGCATATAACGAAAGTGAAAAATATTATAATCGATAAAAAAATATTTTTTAACGATGTCCATAATGCTAATCGTGAATCGTGGATCATTTGCAATATTCGCGTTTGAAAATAAATGCGATTTTAAAGTTTTAAGGGAAAAAGTTGTAGCGCCTCTAACGTGCACGAAAACCTTTCGTTACTTCGCAGCAATAAAACGCGCGCTCAGGACCCGTTCATCAAACAAACGCAAAGACGTAGGCTTTAAAACGCTTTTACAAATATACCGTTTGTATTTATGTATATACATATAAATATAACGAAGTATATAATTATATATATATATATATATATACACATAGTTATTTGTAAATCATAGCCGTTCTTATGTATGGACGTTTACAATGGATTTTGTACGTTAAAACAAGGGCATATTTAAAATGTATAAATATGGATATATTTATTATATGTTGTTATATATATATATGTGAAAATTTGTTAATTTAACTGAATAACCGCTTAATTTATTACAAACATTTTGTTTTAATAATAATTTTGTTATTAATTGGATTTTAAATTATTTATTAAATATTTCACTTAATTTATAATTTATAAATCAATGTTTTTATATTAAATTAAAAAAAAATTATTATCTGATTAATGTTAATGTAAGATTTGTTTTTTAATAATTATACTAATTATTTTGAAATTATAAGTTTTAATCTTTATTTTAAATCATATCTGGCAATATTTTTTTTTTATAAATTAACATGAAATGTTTTTAATATTACTTTAAATTTTATAATATAATAATAAAACGATTATTTTTAACGTCTTTATAACAATACATTTTTATTAATATTATTCTTAATTTAATAGATCAAATTAACTGATATCGGTATCAAATATAATACTTTTTAGAACTAATATGTTTTTCCCGGTAATCGTTAACAAAGATTTATTCAAATCAGCGTTAAAACTGAATGAATTTTAAGATATTACAATAAAGATATAATCTTTTTTTAACATATTGCAAAAAAGTATATATATATATATATATATATATATATATATATATATATATACGACGTTTCTCATATTGCCAAGAAAGTATAATTGCGTCACACAGAACGAAGGCGTAATATTCAACAGATTAACGACGATATGCTAATTATTTCTGTATGTATATATGCATCTGTACTACGACACGAACTCAACAACGTCTTATCGCGATCTCGAAATGAAATACAAGTTTTGCTAAAAGATTCTGGATAACGATCTCGATGTCGGGGCCTCACGGTTTGTACTGATACAGTTTTCGCTTGTAAGCAGGCGACGTTAACGACGTTAATTAAATTGCTACGTTTTCGATAATGCGTGTTAAAACGTCGCATGTGAACGTTGACAAACTCGTATTAATTATTCGTCCATTGTTATATACAACGTGTGTATAATTGTCGATTTAATAAGTTAAATTGTAAACCATATTTAGTTTTAAGCGATAATATTAATTCATTATATAATTGTATATTTCGTTAATTTGCGATACTTTTTATAAAAGTAATTGAAATATTTTTTGTGAGTGAATTTGATTTTTCTAAAGTCGTGTTGATGCAATATCGTTTAATTATATCTTTTGTAAATCTTTAGATTCTATTGAAATTCCACAAAGTTTAAGATTTAAATACAAGCTAGTAAAAGATTTATTTAGACCTTTATAACAAAAAAAAAAGACTTGATAATAAAATTATTTATTTTATATTTAAATATTTGTTAGAAATTCTTTCTATTACAATTATGAGAACGTTTCGCTTTATCCATTTAAAAAAAATATCTTTTCCATTTAAACGCGCTTTAATTAAATACTTGAAGTTCTATAAAATCTCCGCTGTAATAATTTATTAAATAAAAATTAGTTTAAAAGTGAAATAGTGCGGTACCACTTTAAATGCGTTAAAGTCGTCTAGCTAGACCGATGTTCGTTTCTTATTACATGCCAGCGAATGGCATAGCGTTTATTTCCGCTTCGGTGACGTTTTCCAAAATTTACAGCTATTGTTTTAGCACTTAAAATTTTTGTTTAATTATCGGAACACCGTCGCCGATCCATGCGACGGTATTAAGTGAAAAATAATCGACGAAAAATATTGTGAAAGGCATAAATTAAAGTCGAATCATGGTGTACCCACGAAGACACATGCTCCGGCTACGTGACACGGTCGGTGTCACGAAAAATCGTTGTTTCCCATCTCGTTCGGGGCATGTGCATCGTTCTTTGCGGATAGGAATTCACGAAGATACAAGCCGACAACGGGGGAGGGGGGGGAGAGCCCTCTTATCTCTTAATTAATTGGTAACCCTCATTTTCTGTCAAATGTCCGTCGACATGTGCAGGGTTGTTTAGAAAACGTTTCGATTTTAATTAACGTATCAGATCGAAGCGAAATTCGCGAGCGCGTTTCGATAACGAGCCGTTCGAGATGTGCTTTTTAACTATAAAATTAAAAAAAATATATATATATATATATATATATATATAGAAGAAACAATAATAATAATAATAAAACCTAAAGATAAAAACGTCTCTGTGAGTGATTTATACGGATCAAAAGCGGTCAGATTTTGTAACTTAAAAGGAATTAAAAACTACCCAAGACGTATTATGTAGAATCATGCAACTGATATAAAATAGAAATAATTAAACGATCTTAGATATATATGTTCAGATTTTGTTCTGATATTATTTATTGGCTAATAAATCTTAATAAATTTGATAGGATGATAAACAACATTATAAAGTTTTCTTTTGTTCAACGAAATCTTCGAGTGTTTTATATTATTACGTAATATTTTTAAGAATTTTTATAAGGTGACCCCAATTTAACATGATATTTGCGCACAACCCTTAAAATAAATCAAGTACGTTTTCAAGTACGAAATATTTATTTAAATTTATGAATTTTTTTCAAACTTTTAAAACCTTTCTCAAGGACATTGTTGATAATAATTATATGATTTTTATTTTTATAGTACGTTATAAATTTTAATTTGACAATATTTTTTATACTCATATGATACATTGCGTTTCCTATTATTTTTTTTAAAACATATTTATATTGAAATAAGTGTACATTTTTTTGTTATTTCTTTTACGCGATTACAATGACTAACAATCTACCTGTATATTCAATTGTGTTTCATTCTAGCAATCAATGACAATAATATAATAAGACCTCTTATTAACAATTACGACATTTTTCTTTTTTTTCTGAAACACAGTTAATAACGGACGACTTTCGAACATTGTCAAAATTGCGCTGCACACGCAGGTGGAATGAAATGGAAAAAAAATAGCCAAATAACCGGGCATGGCCAGAAAAAAAAAATAAACATTGTCGTTCGCAAAAATGAATAATGCATTAAAGAGAGCACAAAGACAAAGAGCAATAAATCATATTTTTGCGCTTTGTGATAAATATTCAAAAGCCGAAACTTTTAAATATCTCCCCACCCCTTACAATGCGAACGTTGGTTTACCTTTGCGGACCGCTCATTAAAAGCGGGGGCCCCTTTTTCACCGGGGTCCCGGTTTTACCTGAGCTTTTCTTCGTGAAAACAAAACAAAAAAAAAACCGAGATATGGAAATAATACCGGAATACGCGTACCGACCAAAAATGAAAAAATAAAATAAAAATAAAAATGCCACCCCCCATCGTTAGAAGAACAAAAATATCGATTATTGTGCAATATCCGAATTCGGCACGCTTTATTAGAATGGTCTTTGTGCTTTTTTTTTTTTTTTTGGCCTTCGTAATTAGTGTCGGTTTTGTAGTTCGCAAACAATCTCAGGTGTAATAATAATCTTTCGAGTCGTTTTGCATAAATAATTCTAGAAAGAAACGTAGAAAAAAAATATATATGTACATAATGAGATTTGTGATCTATTGTAATATTTGAATAGGTCCAAGGTCCTGAGAGCATTATGTGTACTTTCGACATTAATAATTTACAGTTAGAAGGATATATGTGCATATACGATAGTACAATCTACAAAAGCGTGTTTCGAAACGTGCTAAACTGTTGTACGTTTGTTGATTTATAGCGTAATTTTTGTACGTGTGCTTAGAATAATGTTTAGATTTGACGTAATTTAAGATATTGCTATAAAAAAATTTAATCAGTTTAAACAATATATTTCATGTCAAAATATGTAGTACTAAATTCATTGTAGATTAATGATAATAATAATTTGATTATTATTACTAGCAATAGTGCAGTTGTTAATGTTATTTGAGATAGAATTTTGAGATATCAATATTTTTTTTAAATTTTTATTAATGTAAAATTACGCTTAAAAATATATACGTTTTTCATATATTTAAATATATATAATAATTTCTAAAATTAAATGTAGCAATCATTATTTGTAAAAAAAAGTTTATAATATTTTATTAAATAGAAAATTTAAAAAAATGTGCTATTATTTCAAATTCCTAATTATTACATTAATTAGCAATATTATTTGATAATTGATATATAATAATTAATTGCAAAATAAAACGCCGGGTTCCTAGATTTTTTCTCAACTTCATATTGATTTAAATTTTTCATACATAAGATATATCATTTCATATGAGACACCTAAATATTCAACTGATTAAATTTACTAGTATTGAACTATTTAGAACGTCATACATTATTCTTCTTTTTTTTTAATTAACTTCATTAATTTTATACAGTTATTTACTTATGAGAAATATATATATTTTAAGCAACATAAGAAATTTGAATCATTAAAAAATTAAATCAAATCGTACAAAAACGATATTCCGCCATATTTTTTTTTACTTAGCACTTCAATAAAATACAAATGTAACTATTTAACTTTAATATATGAACATGATAAATTTCCACGGTGGAGATTAAACACCAAAACGTATGTTTACATCTTCATTCGTATGAAAGGCGAACAACTCGAGATACCAGCATTCAGCTCGGCGTTATAGATAAATCTAGAGAGTCTTTTCTCGAGTCCCGGGTTCGAGAGATGTTCCATTGCAATAAATTCGATTAGGAATGTTTTACAAAATCACTTGTATGCACCTCTCGGGATTTGCAGGCTTCGTTAAAGATTAGGCTCAAATGGCCTAATGGCACGCACACCTCGCGATGCAAATAAACTTTCATAGTATGCATGTCGTACATTCACGTAACCGAGTATCCGTCTTGTTAAATCTAAAATCTGCTAAAGATGTTAATTTGCCGGGTTCGTATCTGTTATGTAAATATTGATCGAAAAAATAAAAGCGGTCGCCGCGTCGAAAGGGTTTAACGAACGTTTCGATTCTATGATGTGTCATTTAAATTGTCGCGTTTCGATGTTTAAAATATTATGGCCTTTAATGAACGAGTTTCCGGTTTTATTATAAAATTATATATTTTTAAGTTTTTAGTCATTTAATCATTCTCTCAATATTGTTCGCCGTTAAACATTGTCGTCGTTTTTGTAAAGTTTATCTAATTTAAATACGGTTTACTTTATTTCTATATGATATAAAAATTACATTTAGCATAAAATTTTATAATTTAAAGTTCAATTTTTATAAATAATTATGATGCTCAAATATCTATTCGGTATAACCAATATCTGTAATACCTAAACTATATGTAAACTAAAATTAAAATTTATTTATTCGAGATTTTTTATGACAAAATGTATTTAAAAAATATATTACTACATTTTTGAAGTTTCTTCTCATTGCGAATATTTTTTAAAATCTAAACTTAAACTTTTATTATTTTTTTCTATTTATTATTAATGTTCTCAAATGTTATTTCTATTGATATTTTTAATAAAAATGTTTTTTTAATATATTAACTTTATTAAAAAAATACAAATAAAAATGATTTGGATATATATTATTTATTAAAAGAAATGAAATTGTTTTTTTTTTCTTGTTGTATATTTATAATATTTTAAAAAGAAAAATAAAATCGTTCATAATAAATTGTGCTCGGCATAAATCAAAACCGTCGACTAATGCTGTTATTTAAAAAATATATTTACACAAATAAATGCGACACGATTGCAATAAAATATAATGAAAATGTTAAAGCGTCGTGCGCGCTTTCCGACAGTTCAATCCGCACGTACAAAACGGATTAGATTTTAATGATATATTATCGTAATATATTTCAAAAGCACTTTTTTTTTTTTTAAAGCGATACACTTCAAAAAATTCCTTTCCTTTTAAAATGCCATATTTATTATATCATATTCGTTAACAATGTATAATAAAATATGAACCTATTGATTTGCATAGATATTTTTATTTATATATGCATATATATATATGGTATATATATATTAGAAACAGGAACCTGCGCTCTTTTATCTCGTTTTTTTTTCGGACTGTTTAATTTTAAAGAAAGAACTTCTCGGGGCCAGTCTCTTAATCAGCGTTTAAAAACATTCTTTCGGTTTTAAATAGCCGTTTTACACGTGAAAAAAAAATCGGTTGCGATAGGCGTTTCGACCCTGTTTTGCCGGCACGCGAACCCCGCTCGGTTCATTGGACCGAAAAACCCCTTCAACTTTCACCGAATTTGATAACGACACCCTAATCCAGAAAGGCTTTGAATCACTCCACTGACTCCAGAGGACTTTTAGTCTTCGATAGTGAGCCGCGGTGAAAAAAAAATCTATTTAAAAAAAATTCTCTCTATGAATTATAGCATCATAATATTGATAAGAGTGTTCCGCGTACTTTGTATCGAATATGTGTATGTATTTTTTTTTAATTTAGATTAATTTATCTTTGTGTTTTTTTTTTAATGAAATATTAGGTATGCAGGAATTTTTAATCGCATTGTTCCGTAAGAGGAGGGATTTTAACGTTTGACTAATTAACTAAAAATATTCACATTAAAATAATCACGTGTTATATTTATTAAAATGTTTAAAATATGTTAAATTTGATATTCATGTTATTATATTGTTATGCATATTTTTGTTTAATATTTTGAGCTAATTTGAATAAAAATTATTATTTTTTATCTAAATGAAAAGTTTGAAAAATTATTTGAAATATGTAAATGTATATCCATAAATAATAATAAAAATATTGATATATATTAACTATATAATGTTATTCAACAAGACGACTCGATACTTTATATTTCTGCACTTTTAAATATATATTTTTTATGTAAATTATAAAAATTCATTTTAATTTTAAAATACACAGTATTTATAAATATGTGTTTTATATCACTTTAAATTTTTGAATTTTTGAAAATTTAGTTTCATATTTAAAATTTAACCATTTATCCAACCCAATTTATATATTTAAATTAATTCATAAAAAAATAAAATATATATTTGATATACAAAAAGGTGGAATATCCAATATAATATGTAAATTTTTACACGTGTAAAGGTTAAATTGAAACAAAAATATATGTTAATGCAAAATTTAATGATAATTATATAATTACTAGACCATAAATAAATTTTCATTTAATATTACCATATATGATATGCGAATATAAAATTTAAAACTAAATGTAAAGTTCACAAAAATTGACCATAAAAAAAAGTTGCATTTGATAAAAAGGCCAAAGCCCCTTACGGACTGTAGCGCAGCTGATCTATTTCTTTTAAATATAAAAATATATTATACAAAAACGATAAAATAGTATAACTATTTTTAACCATTACATCACAATTATATATATATATTGAAATATAAACTTCACATTTATAATATGACGAGACGGATTAATTGAAAAAAATAAAATGGCGTTTTATATAACATAATGCATTAACGCCGTTTTTTTTTTCAACGAGCAATTTTTGCAAAGCATAATCTCAAAGCTTGTCCGACGTGATAATTTTAATAATTTATACGCACTCGTCTAATTTATCGCCGGCCCATAATTAATGCTAATTTACGAGTTTGTTATAATTAACGGTTCGTTTTGTTAAGCGATCGCCTAGAATTACTGAGTTGTTGAAAAGGCGTAGGAGAAATGGAGGTATAATCGGTTTCACGGCCTGTGCTTTCGTATTCGAATCGATAATATTATCTCGATTCACTTAACTTTAATAATATGTATACATATTAGGATGTGTTCTAATAATATTAACTAATACCTATTTAAATTATCAATAATAATATCATTTCATAAAATTTAGAATTAAATGCATAAATAAGTACTAGAATTTTTTTATCGAACTTTAAATTCTCATTCAATTGTCATACATTTTTTATTACATAATTTGATAAACTGTTTTACATTTTAAATAAATGATTTATTTTTAGATGAATTTTCATACAATAAATATATTCGTTATAAATTTAAATATAACACGTGCCGCTTATTTTAAACACGAACAGGTAACCAAATTATTTCATTGCATTAGTCATATGATTGTTCATAAATCTTATTGTTTAATAATTTATTTTAAAAATTTTATATCAAATATAGTTGGTGTTAAATATTCATGAATTTATTTATTTATACACGTACAGCATAACATTTTTTTTTTAATTTATTTTGATGTATGTTTAACAATATTAAGCAATTATCGATAATAATCGTATGATATGCGATTGCATACTTATTATTTAAGCGAATTCTCAGAATCAATACGTTTCAATTAACACATTAAACGCCGGCGGCGCGCGTAATTGAATAGCGCGTTTCCGCCGTCTAAGATTCGAACGTTTGTAAAATGCAAAGTGTACACAATTTAATCTCTCTTAATTACTTCTTTACAATTTTAATCGTCATTCTTCCCTTATATTACGATACGGACTTTATTTACGGCATTGTTTCCCGCCGAAATGTCCATTTATTCGCCGTTCTCGTTTCAATGCGGCGAAACCGCGGGAAAAACCGAACTCTCAGATAAGGACGTATTTCGATTTCGCCGCGGTTTCGCCAGGGGTTTTAAATAGACTTCGAAACTTGGGCGTTTCCCCATCTCCCTTTCATTTCCGACACCTTCTATTGCGTCATCTCGTTCGGTCCGTTAAAGCGGATCATCGGGTTTTATCTTATAATGGCGTATAAAATGATTTTAATAGAGTGATGACGGTTTCAAAGCCGCCGATGTACTTAACATAATTGCAGTGTTGATAAGTGCTCCGTGAAAGATTTTATTTATAGTAGAATTTCCATATATATATTTCAAATACAATAGGCAAATTTAGATAAGAGCCATTTTGGAAACGATGATACGCCCTATTAATATTTCATTTCTATTTTTTTTCTATAAATGTATGCAAACGATGTATTTATACTATTGAATAATTGGAACATTACATTCCAGTATAGTGATGCATGAGAAATAATAAATAATAGAAAAATATACTACTGTATCTTTATACAAAGGTATATTAATAAATGTATTTAAAAAGAGTCTCCTAATATACTTCAAAATATTTTTTTTATATTTCTATATCCAAAAATCAATCCATAAACTCTATCTGATTTACTAAATAGAAAGTAATAAAATAATCTACTAAATAAAGTTAAATTTACTCGTCTCTGTAAGTATTTAAAATTACTATAATACATGTTAATTATTTATTTGATATTAAAAATATAATATTGATATCAAATATTCTAATGATAATATAAAATTATAGAAGAAAAATATGAATATCGGTTTTAAAGGTAGGTTTTGATGTGTTATCGATTTAATTTAATTTTAAATAACAACTATCTATTATTAGAAACTAGTTTCAAAAATTTAAATTCAATTCGATTCCTCTTTAGATTATTTACTTTGCGAAACTGCATAATTAACAGATTTAAAGAACAGACGACACGTATTTGTACATTAATACTTCCTCTCGATTACGACTAGAGGATGCCATAAATGTGGCATTTAACCGAAACATGCGGTTTTATCTCATAGTAAAATTTCGCGATGCAATTTTAATAAGTTTTGATTTTTTTTTTAAACGACAATATTGTATCGTATGAAAAAAAAAATTAGTCGATGAATGAAGATATTCGTAGTCATTGCCGGTGAAAGACTTTAACTACATTAATAATAGTGTTTGAGTTTGCGCAATCACGCCTCAATACCGCCTTGAGAATGCCGAAGAAGGCGCAACACTACAATTAAATCGAAATCAATAAAAATAGATTCACGTACTTAATTTTATGCCTTCGTGCGGTCGTCAATGTGTTGAGCGACGTGACCGCCCATACTAGTATTTGCATAGTGAGTAAATACTGAACGGGCTCTCCGATTAAATATTAAAATACTCCCCGTTTCAAGATATTTTCTCTATTTTTTTATATATTATAATATATTATTGAAATACGTATAATTAATCTAATATATTAATTTTTTAAAATAACAACTATTTTTATAATAGATATTCCTTTAAATGTATGAGTTCATATTGTAATTTTGCGTCACATCGAGAACAAGAATTTTGATATTTTTCCACATCATAGTAAATTTTGATGAAATAAAATCGATTGAAAATGTTCGAAATCTCAGTTAAAATGCCATGTTTTTGACTATTTTTGACGCTTTTAGTAAATAAAAGTGTACGTTTCATAAACGAAAATGAACGTTTTAGGATACGAGTCGAATATACGATGAATACTAATCGTATGGTTGTATTGTACATTATTTATGATATTAGATTCTTAGATTAATAATAATAATATAGAATTTATTTTGCAAATAGAATATATAATATGTTCATATATATTTAATTTTTGTTACAAAATATTTTAAATTTTAAATAAATATTAATGGTTTTGAAGATTGGGATAAATTCATTTTTTTTCACGCGGTATCTAATTTTCACTTTTCTAAAAACTAATTATATTAAAAATATGCAAAATATATTAATACCAAAATTTAAAATAAAATGTTAAAAGAAACATATGTTGAAAATATTTCTGTAATTCAAATAAATTTAATATTTTAAATATACAAAAAAAAATCTAGATATTTCATGAACGATAGATAACGATTTTTCTTTCAGGACACCTTTATTTATTTAAACGCTTAAAATATTTATAAAATTTAAATTCACTGTAGTAATTGTTTGCTAGCCGCAAGTGAGCGTTCGGAAAAATAGTCAAAAAATTACATGGTTTTAATTAAAGTCGAAAGAAGAGAGTCTTGCTTCCCTGTTATTTATGTATCGTGCACTTAATTTAAAAAGTGTATATACACAATATGCTCTCATATACATATATATATATACCTTATATATTTTAGTTTCGTTCGTATCTCGTTAAAATGCAAATTGTCGGTTTTATAAAATGGTTCGAGAGACGATGCAGACATGTTTTTCTACTTTAATCTTTAAGTAGAGCGCGCGAGCGCTTCCCTTTTTTTGGGCTTTTTCCCAGAACGTTTTGAAATATGAAATCTCTCATAGAATAAATGCTTTCGAATACTGTAAATTTTACTCTTCAAATAATTTTCGGTATATAAAAAAATTACGTAGTACTAATTTATATTAATAAATTTATTTTTACAATTGATTAAAGTACGACAATGAAATTATTTCTATTTACATGAAGTCTTAAAAATGTTTAAATGCTTAAAATGAAAAATTTTATAGGAAATTTGAGAGAAAATAATTTTTCATCATGACGTATCAGAGTGAAAATTTTTTGTCATGATTTATGCATCGCAACAGAGCTTAGTTTTCGAATGTCTATTTTGAGCGTATAAAACATAACAAATGTTCGAAACGTGTTATTTTGAAACAAAACGGTTCGAAGCCCGTTTTAAGCAGTCATTAAAAATTTTACACACAGATTCACTAGCGAATGGAAAAAGGTCGAGCTGGTTACTGTTATCGAGTACGCATTTTCAGGAGGTACCCACTAAATTATGGTCCACATGCTTCAATCCACATTCGCAAATATGTGTGCACATACATATAAATTTGTATGTATGTTTTGTTTTGAAGTTAGCTTACACAATGCCGGGCACAGTCGAGTATCCGGAATATTTTATTGGCTATTATCTATAATTGGATACGGTGAACGGTTAAAAATTTGGACACTTAGATGTCTCGGTTGTTTATTTTATTTTTTTTTTCCACTTCGTTTCGGTTTCGAATCCACCCGAAGAATAGCAAATGATCTCCACAGGTATATAGTTCTATAGGTTTGACAAGTAAAGTTTGACGTCTACGAAAACATTCACGGAATTTTCTGTGAGAAATTCTCGGTTTATTCTTATGAATTTTGTTCGATAGTACTAATGTTAGTTGTTTGATGAGAACTGCCGATTCTGTGAAAAACTTTGTTGTTATGTATCTAAAGTTATATAATTCGTGAAAAATCAGTGATGGTCAGAGCTGTTTGACGTTTTCCGAACGTAATACTTTTGGTAAGTTTTGTGAGTTTGACAAAGTTCTGAAAAAAATTGTTAAAAATATATTAAAAATTTATACAATTAAAACATATATAGATTTTCTTTGAGACTATGTTTCATTAATTAAATATAAATATAAATAACCATTTACGATAAAAAAAATATTTTAAAAATATATAGATCCGTTAAAAAAGTTTTATACTCAGTTCAAAATAAACGTTGTACGTCGTCGGTTTATTTTTAAAAGTTAGTTTTTGTAGTTTTCATCGCTGACATTTGTCAGTTAGCGCGTTGACAGTGTATTAGATAACGATTGATTTATTTCGTGGCCATTGAAAATAAACGCTTATTGTGTGTAAGAAAATTAACATATATTGAATATATATTAACACGTTATAGCAGTTTGAATGAATCGATAAATTTATAGCTCAATATGTAATGAAATCGAAACGGTAAATTATGGTTTATTTATTAAGTGCGTCGTGTAAATTGCGCTTTAAATCATAATACATTAATAATTCACATTAATTATTGCTCTTTATTATCGCTTTTACTATTATTATTATATTAAAAATCTTTTTATGAAAATTATAAAATTTAAATATTAGGCGTTGTGCTTATAGACTCGATTTTGTAAAAAATAAATCAGTGGCGTGTAAGAGTAAACCTTCGTTTGAAATCAAGGTTGTCACGTAATTGTTTTCTCTTATTACTATTCAGTCAATATTATAATCACAACACTAATTAGATAACTTGCTGACAGTAATGCGGATTCAAACAATTGTGTTCTGATTAACTCGATGTAAATAATTATAATTGTAGTCTGTGTAGAATGTGTATTGATTATTGATTATGGTGTGTCACATAATAATTAGTATATTTTTGTTTTTGTCTTTTAACTATACAAAATTAAAAGATTTAAAGTATCTGAAAATTGATTTTCACTTTATTTATTTGTTGAAGATCAGTTTTATATAGAGAATTAATTTACAATAATCAGAATTTGTGAGATTTTTGTGTCATTTTTATTACCTTTTGCTATTTGTATTTAAATGCTTGTAATTAGTAGATTTTCTTGATGTTCAATTAATCAATTCATTATTAAATTAATTTTTAACACAAAAAAAAATTAAATTAAAAAAAAATTAACAACAAAAGATTCATCCGGAACAAATTTCCAAGTATCCGCAAATTGTTCCTCATAATATTTCGTATCGGTCATTTTATTAGCGTCACGCTCGTTCAAGTGACACCGCATACCGCATAAATAAAACGATCGTCGAATTCGCCAGTCGGTCGACTGGTTAACAATGTTGGTGGTCCTGTTTGCGCTCGGATATTTCGTGGTTCGAATCCAAACGGCGCCAAAATCGAAACGGCCGAATGCGGCCATCCTTACACACGTGCTTTGTTACGTGTCAAAGATGTTAGATGCGTTTATTATGAAGTTGTACAACTGCGATCGTGACTCACCTTAGTGTAGAAAATACGTTTTTTTTTTTTTATTATTATTAAACAATTATTCAGTATGAATCTATGTATTGTGCGCGCATACCATTTCGGTTAGCCGATGTATGATGGTTAATTTGGATAATTATTTTTTAATCGATTGTGACGATATTTGAAATTTGATTTTTAATCGTGTAACAAATTGTTTAATTTTTACTAAAAATGATTAGAGAAAAATGTTTATATGGCTTTGAAATTAAAAATATTTTTCCATTATAAAAATTAAAATGCTAGGCATTTAATATAGTATATAAATATTTATTTCGAGCATACCTAACTTGCTAGTTTTTTTCTTTTAGATCAAAATCGACGAGAAAACTTATGATGCGGCTCGTTAAAATTTTCTCTTTGGTTTTAGATCACTTCTAAATTATTTTCTAATATTATTCCGAGATTGAAATCCGAAACTAGATGTATATTAAATAAATATGCTAAAACACAAACTAATAGGTATCATCATTAATAAATAAAAAGTTATAATTTCAAAGATATTTTATCATATAATTAGAAATTTAAAATAGATAAGTTTAATTTCTTTTCGTAGTTTCAAAATATTTTTTTTTTAATATGAAATTTGATTTTTGTCATTATGTATTAAAATCGAACAGATTTAAAGATTTGTTATATTTTTATAAAACCATGAAATTATTTAGTAAAACTTCCGCAATGATTCTAAAAGAACGCAATAGAAATAATTTAATTATTCATCGTCTTTGTCATTACTTTTGCGAAAAAAATAAATGTATTCTGAAACAAAAATGTTCATAAATATAAAAGTAATCTATAAAATTTTCACGTACTTATTCACGCATATAAACAAGAATTCGATTATTGGCTAATAGTAAGTTTGAAAATAATAAAAATATCTAAAGACTTGTTTACTTTTTATTTTAGCAAATTCCCGAGAATTTTTTGTAGTCATTTTTATTTATTTTTTTCTAATTAAATATCATTAATTTTGCTTTCATCATGTTTATATGTGGCAACTTTATATTTTGAGCTTGAATCCTGATTATTACATATATTATTAGGGGGAATTGTGCGTAAATAGCATTTTTAATATTCTCACACCCCTTACTCGTTCACATCGAGGCTTTCATGAATTTTAAATTAATCCGAAAATGGAAAATTCATTATTGCGCTGTAATGAATCATATAGTTTCAGAACAAAACGAATTTCAGCGCATCGACATATCGCAAATTAAATTCAAATACGAATCGTAAATCAAGATTTTTTTTTCATATAGCAATGATTTATTTTATTTTTTTTTTGCATTATAATTATATAACTATATGTATTCACTTATTTATATAAAAGCGAGTATCGTAAATTCATTCAATGAGTATTTTTAGTTGTAGAAGTCCGTTGGAATGGAAAAGTCTGTTGGTAGCCATTGCCGTTTCCTTTTCACGATTTCTGTTTAGCTAGCATTGATTTACGTTTTTGGCAGAGAATTTTCCACAGTGTAAAGGTCGTCCGATTGCTCCAGACACAGGATGAATAGGGAAAGCCCTCTGTGCCATTATAATCGTCCAACGACACTGCCAAGCTTGAACACTTAACCCTTTGACTCCTTCTGACAAATCGTTCAAATCGACATAATAACAAAATATTATCAATTATATATTCATATATGATTTTTATACGGAAACGATTAATATGAACGTGTACGTTTATTTTCTACTATAATGTCGAATTAAATTTCAATTTAATACGGTGGCCCTTAAATAGATATGTGTTATTTTTTCTCTAAAGAAAAAAAATCGTGTGTGAAAATCAAATAGTGGTATGCCAAATAAATGATTCACAGGACGTTGGCACTAAGACGATATGTCCGGTCAATTTACATAAGCCATTTTCGACGTCTACGTGTTAAATTTCGAAATTATCATTTTTAAACATAGATATTTTAGTGGCATATGTTAAGCCTAAACGTTACGCGTTTAGGTTTAATCACGTAAGGTTGTTTAAAACTCGTAAAAAAATCGTAAAATTTTTATATTAGACTAGTTAACACGAAACGTGCCTTCAGCGAAATGATCTGTTATTAAAATTATATATTAGTATTCCGATATTGCAGCTTGTTTCTTTTTTTTTTAATATATTATTATTATCAAGATTACAAGCGATTATGATTCGTTCGATAATTGGCGATGTCTGATTACATATTTTTTTTCGTGTTTTATAGCCGCAATTGTTATTATTATTATTGTGATTGTCGTTCTGTTTTTTGTAAAATGTGTTTTATTTTGTGAATGCGTTAAAACAGTGATATCCTCAACTCATTTAAAGTATGCGGGGTGCCTAGCTTTTATTCAGTGCTTTCCAAAGTTATTTTTTTTTATTCTGGAAATAGATTTATTTTTTTATTATTATTAATGATATTGTAATATATTTCAGATAATCTTTTGAAAACTAAAATCCAATAAATCTACTTAAAATCAACTAATTAATTTTTAGAAAAAGTATGAATTTTGATTTATAAAGATCTTTTATTTATACTTTTTAAAATACATAAAAAGATGACATTTCTATTTTTAAACTTTCATTTTTAACTAAAAATATTGTATAAATTAAATAAAAAAAATCATATTTCAATTTGTTTTTATCTAATAAATCATACTTAACAACTTTATATCGTTATAAGAAGTCGTTAGATTATATCTCTAAAAATTTCTAAATCATGATTATGAGATTTATAATAATCAAAAATTAATTGGGTGGAAAATCTGACCTCAATTATATATAATTATCTTTCAACAAACTTTTTTTTTATGAAAAATGATGAGCGATATGAATAATAAATTATAGAATACATCTAAAAAAAAATAATCGATCAAAATTAATGGACTTTTGATGGAGGACGTTTTAGTAAACAATTAAGATGATGCTGTTGATAGAAAAATTTCGTGAAAAAATGTCATAATGTTTTATTTTATACACTAGGTACACCGATTAGCACCAGTTTAACAAATTTCCAACACATTAATAGGTCTCGATTTGCAGTTTACAAAACACTGTTTAGAAGGAGGACACAAACGCAGGACAAACGACAACCGAGCAACGATGGTGGGGCAAAACAAACGGACGAACGACGGATAAAAACCAAAAAAAAAAAAAATGAAAGGAAAAAAACCAAAAAAAAGTAGAAGCAGTGACTACTCGGGAGCGAGAGGAAAAAAACTTAAATTTACGTCGCAAAACAGAGGCAAAAACATTTTAAATTTGAATACAAATGTAAATTAGACTGTGCGCTAATTACGGTACATACGTAAACGCGTATATATCTTCGCGGGGAGGGCTGAAAGGCTTTTGTTCTCTTCGTGTTTCTCGATTTTGTGTGTGTGTGTTTTTTTTTTTGCGCTACCCACTTTTCCTCATCCCTGTTAAGCTTGGTTCTGGTGCGCGTTGCCCAATTTTTTTCGGGTCATTTGTCTTCATCAAGGGGGCCACCCTTCCGACTTTTCGCATAAAGTGGCCAACAACCATCTCGAATTAACGGGCTTGCGGGCTGAGCGAGCCCACCAGGACCGGACCCCAAACCCAACACTAAAACTCTACGTGCTAACCTAGTCCGAAACGCTTTCAGAAAGTGCTACGACGCGATTAGTAGATTTTCCAGCTATTTCAAACTCTGAATTTTCTAGGGAAAGTTATTTTTTGTAAAGTGTCTAATATATATATATATATATATATATATATATATATATATATATATATATATATATATATATATATAATACAATACATTATAATTTAAAATAACATAGAAGCTAAAAAATATTTATTGATAATAAAATTAATTCGTATTTCTTTGTATATTTAATAGCAAATTGATTAAATTTATTTCATAAAATTAAATTAATATATATTTTTTATTCAAATTTTGCATCAGAAAACCATGAATTATGCAGATCGAATAATATTTTTTTGTTTCATTTATTATAAAATATAGGATTATTTATCCTATTATATTATGTCTAATCTTTCAGTTTACGTTGAATAATGTCAAATTTTACACTTTAATTCACTTCTATACTATAATAAAGAAATTAGTAGCATAAATTTTTTGATTTATTTAGTTCCAATTTTTTTATGCGCCCAATTTTTATACATATTTTTTTTCAATATATAACAATTTTTAATTCAAATTAACAAAAATTATGACACGTATTTTAATATAAAGGTTTGTCAGTTTTATAGAGGATATTGATTTTTTTACAATATTATTATTTTTTTTTTTTTTGTAAACGGACTTTCATTGATTTTTTTCGATTTCACCGGACACATAATAATTGTGATTTGAAATAGAAAGGAAATTTCGCGGAATGGCAAATTAACGAAAGCTCCTTGATATTTTAATGCGCCCATTTGTATACCGTGCGGGCCGACTCGGCTAGAAAGTGTCCCGCGCACTTTTCCTTTTCCCGAACTCCTGTTATAATATAATTATTTCGCGAAACTCGGAAACGTCCCGAAATAATCAACTAGTTGTTCGCATTTGGGAGTACATAACAAAAACATTAGTGAGGTAAGCTGTGGGGATATTAAGCGTCCTCCTTCGCGTGCGCCACACTCGGGACGGGGGAGGCGAGAGCGTGATGTTTCGACCTTTGTAGGCGGGGTAAGAGGGGACCCGTACTACTAATTCAAAAGGTTAAAACGCGGCCCATAATTTCAAATACAAACCGGCATAAATTATTTTGCCAACTTTCATTGAGTGCGCAAATAGATTTTTTATTGAGACGCGCCCGTTTATATTACAAATAAAATAGAGGCGACGCTTCAAATTTCGAATTATTATTATATTATATTATTAAGTTGTTATAATACAGCCCTAAAGTACGAAGAAATTTTATGGCGCATTGTTATTTATTAAACTATAAATTATTCGACGAATAAATCTATTAAGCGGCGACTCGTTAGAAGACAATATAAATTGCTCGTAATTTATAGGATTAATTCATACCTATGAGTTTTTTTTTTATTTCATATAGATAAAAATAATGAAGAAAAATGTGTAGTAAATATATTGACCCGTTAGAAATTCAGCTTTATTATTAATAATTCATATAAATACTATTATAATTAATAACCATAATTAATTATATAATACAATATAGTTCTTGATATCAATGTAAATGTATTTTACTACAATCATGTTTTTAAAATCAAGACAATTATTAAAATTCCACTAAACTAAAATTGTTTTTAAATATAAAACCATTTTATTTATATTTTGTTATTAAATTTTGATTTATACCGCAATGAAAATCAATATAATTCACATCAAACTGTAATATATTATATATCATTTTTCGATAAAATTATTATAACGTTCATCGATTGCTTTATAAATTAGATAGCATCGACACACGAACATTATTTTCGCACCTTTCGATGTGAAAAATTTCCTCCGTTTTTTTTCTGCGTCGAAATTATTTAAAATTGGATTTCGAGAGAGCTGTCCGTTTGAAAAAAAAAAGTGCGCGATGTGAAAATATTCAGCGGAATTTTCAATATTCGTCGCGCGCATAAAAGTTAAAAAACCAACTTTGACCGACATCGAGAGAATAAAATTTTCATCGCGCTTGATGTAGGGCGAAAAACGTGAAAAATTACTGTTGGGGAGACGACGACAGTAAAAACGGATTAAAAAAAAAACGCAATGAAAAAATATGAAGTGGAACACGATTGTGAAGCGAGATTGTCGCAAAAAATTAAGTACATGCTGTATTTGCAGGGCGCAAATGCGAATATGCGATATTTATTTAAAATTAACTGTTATATGTTTGATGTCTTTAATTATACACGACTAAAATTAGAATTGGAAAATTTATTTATAATATTATTTACTGTTTCATTTTTTTTCTATTTACCTTCTAACGGATTAAATCGGTAAAACAATATTATCAAATTTGTGGTTTATGATTGTTATAAATAATATTTCATTTTTTTTTATAATATGATATAAAAATTTTCAAAACATTTTTAAAGCAGAAGTCACTTTATATAACATAAAGATTTATCTGTGAAACTTTCCCTCTTATCCTATGTAGATATTTGCGGTCCATAAAAATCTACAATACTACTTTATGTTATTAGTATATAGAGTAACCTTTACGATGCTTGTATATGTATACATGTTTTATATGAATGAAAGTTGAAAAATACCATTAAGTATATTCGTTGTCTTGCAAGTGTCTTAGATATTTTTTAAAGAAACGAGAGCACATTTTTTATTTATTTCACACAAAACATCCAAAACGGATGGGTATATAGAAGTTCATTTAAAGAGTCAAAAGCACTCGTTCTCCATTTTCTCAAAATACGGCACCACATTATTTATTCCGACTGGCAAGTCGAGTATATACCATAGTAGAGGATGAGAGGAGGTAGAGTGTTGGTTTGTATTTTTCAAACGAATCTCGCATTCCCCGTTTTAATATCTGACTTGTTTCTTCGAACGAAAAGAAATAGGTGAGCTCCGGACCAAAGATAAATACTTCAGCCGGCGCTCTCCCGACCGAAAGGAACAAATGTGCGGCCATTTTTTTTTTTTTTTTTACTAACGAGAAAATAAAGAGATACTCCCGTGCACAAATGAAATGAAATAAAAATCAAAAAAGGCGCCGGATATAAGGAGGGAGACGTAGTTCATTCTATGGTAAAAGAGGAAGGAACAAAGAAAAAAAGTATACGTAGGAAACGAGCGGAGAGCCATGTCGGAGTATTAGGGAGGTTTTTGGCTTGATACTGAGTGGAACCACTCAGAGCAGGGGATCCATTCAGAGGCACCGGAGCCAAACAGGAAAAAGAGGAAGTCCATATTCTGAGACGCGACTAATAAACAAAATACCGGAGGACGCAAAAACCAACGGGCTGCATGCGACCGATTTCGCGAGCCCGCACACGAACTAGCGCTATTCTGGCACGAAGCGCGAAAGGTTCTAAAAATCGTATTCGAAATTCGTCGCCGCGGTGCACTTGGGTCTTTTTGGCATCGGTTCGGTTCTTTATTTCGTGTAGCATGTCTAAAAGAACTGGGTCTGGGCGGATTCGACGAGTCGGAACCACTGGAGCAGAATCGACTCCAGACACCAGACGCCCCGTGGTCGAGACTTTTGTGTCGACTGTATATATATATAATGTTATATGCACGTGCACGTTACTAGTGGAATCTCTCGTATCGTAGAAGCTGTACTATTCAATACGTGTACGCATAAATAATGTATTATTAATATTTATACGAGAATACTAAGTTCTGGAAAGGCTTCGACTGTTTGGATTATATGAGAAATATTGTATGATTTGAATGTGAACATTGAAAAACCATGGATATATTATATTTCTATTATAGTGTGTATAAACAATAATTTCATAAATTATTATATAATAAATATTTTGTAATACAATAAACGATTCATATAAAATTGAATTAAGTTTGATTCATATTGTTGATAGACTTTATTCTTAATATATTATTCTGAAAATTGTCGAATTTGTCAAATATATTTTAATATGATATTAATTTAATCATTTTTATTTCATTCTATAATTTAAATGAAAATATGTCTGACAAAATATAGATATTTATAGATCGATTGGTGATAGTTTAATCTTTATAAATGTGATACAAGTTTTTCTTTAAAATTTTAAAATGATTTATTTTCATAATGTATAGCCATAAATTATATTTAACTTTATATGTATATAGCCATTAAATATTTGGTACAATTTTGAATGAAATATTATATATAAATGGTAAAAATAAGAATTGAAAACACTAAAAGTATCGGTTATCAAAAATAATATAAAATTTTGAAAATATCAAATGTATTTTTAAATTAAAGAAAAAGAATTAATTTCTATTTAGATGTTTGAAGAAAAATCTCATGTTATAAGAAAAAGATTATAAATATTATTATTATATATATTTGTCTTTATGAACAAAATCATTATTCACCACGAAGAAAAAAAACACGAGTAGCATTCATATTTTTCGCAATATATTTATTATACATATAATCAATGAATATAACGTTCGTACGTTTTGCGGGGATTTTGAATGATTTCCGCAAAATTTCATACACAACATATTCATAAATCAAACGTTTATATGGTTATAGAGATGCAGTATTTATTTGTCGTCGCATCATACTTTTCAGGAAACTGTAAATAATACGGCTTGTCCGCCCTATTCCACTGAATTTCGTATTTATGTATTTTCCCTCCGACATTTATATATTTATTATTACGAATATATATATGTACGTTAAATATTTACAAGTACTACGTAAATATAATCGAAACATCTCTTCTACGCTATATAATAAATATTACTTAAAAAAAAAATTTTTTTTTTGACCAAAAAATTACATAATAAATAAAATATACTCTATCGCGTTATATTATATAAAAAATTGAGGACCGCTAAAAAAAAGTAATGGTCATCCTATCCACCAGTTTAAATATCAACGGGGCTTATATGCCGCGCAATAAATTTGCAATATCCTCGCAAGATCTTTATAATGCCCTCCTCTCTTTTGATATGATTTAGTAGTTTGGGCTGAATTGTCCACTGCTTTCACGAAACTATCTCTCTCTCCTCGGCGTACGCAAAGAAAGTTTACCGTATCAGTTTCTCTTTGTATGAATATTTATCTTCGCATTAGAGAACTCCCAATGTATCCACCTACTGTTCCCCTTGACTCGTACTCTTCCTCGTGTCGGCAAAGAAAACATACATACGCATAAATTTTGGAAAGTTTTCGCAAATTTATCGCGTCGTATTTAACGTTATAAATAAGCGATGTTGGAATTAAAAAAAAATATATATTATAATATATACATATATAGTTGTGATTCAATGTGCCGAAATGTCGATATTTTTATGAATTATTCAGTTTTTAAATAATAAGATTCGCTTATTGAATAATAATAATAAATCTAATATTATATATATATATATATATATATATATATATATATATATATATATATATATATTAATGTTTACCGTTTGTATAAAAATTGATCTGAATTTGAGTCGTTTCTTTTTTTTTATATGAATATCCATATATATTTTTATTTTGAAAAATGAACGTGTTTTTAGAAAACGCATAAATTTTTGAATAAAATAAAATAAATTTATTTTATTCAAAAACAATTTAAAAATTACGTTAAAATTATTGTCTTGAACATTAAAAAATATATATATATATAAAACTTAAATCAAATATATAAAAAAATAAATTTACAGGAAAAAATATGCATGTTGATTTACGGCAAGTCTATTTTTAATGTTCGTATTCAAAACAACAATCTTAAAGAGTTATTATTTATGACACAAACTTAATAAGGTTATATTTTCTCGCTGAATATTATATATATATATATATATATATATATATATATATATATATATATATATATATATATATATATTAAATAAATATAATATACGGGGACATCTCTTAAAATTAGATTCCTTAGTCATTCGTTGTCGCGTAAAAATATATCATTTTTGTTTTATCTGGTTATTATCAAACACTTTCGGATTAGGGTATACGGCACTGTTCTACAGCGCAGAAAAAGCGATAAAATGATGAGCAGAAAAAGAAGAAGAAGAAAAAAAAACAGGATATATTATGACAAAGAAATTGCCATGGATATACGATTCGCATACATCACGACTTTCCCCCCTATCATTCTGCGATCGAACTATATAATATTGTATTTTCCAACGAACGTAACATTTTTTTTTATATCTATATTATATATCCAGAAATATATAATATATATATATATTTCAAAAAAATATTATTCAATAAATGTAAATAGTTTATTTTATATATTTTTTATATCATGTAAATAATTAACTAACATAGTAATTCAATATTTAATTATATTTCTATTTTATTATTGAAATATAGTAGTATATAAATTGATGAAAATATATATAAGTTATTAAAAATAAATAATATTTATATATATTTATTTATTTTGTTTTATTATTAAAAATCTGAGTTTTAAAAATTTCGATAAGTAAATTTTCCTATAAAATTGTATTACAATCACTTTATATGTTTTTTATATATTAAATTTTAATGATAATTTATCCGATTAAGAAAATCAATTTGAATTATTCCCATTCTATTCATATTTAAGGTTTAAATATAATTTTATTAGGTCACTCAACAAATTAAAAAAAAAAAAAATTTTCAAATCAGAGCTAAACTTCAAAGTTTACACGTAGTCAATATTTACACATTTATCTAGAGTTAAAAGTAATACGTCAAAGTTACAATCGACACAGTTGTAAACCGAATACATGTACGCACCGGTTAAAGCGATACTTTTCTTATATCTGACGCAAAACTTGCGGTATATATTCGTGAAATAAGCGAGCATAAAAATCCCATAAATAAAGGGCGCTCCATTTGAGTTTATCCGACAGGAAGGAAAAAAAACGCAAGGGTTCTTGTTTGTTCGTCGAATAACAAACAAAATTCACAAATTTTCATATATATATATATATATATATATATATATATATATATATATATATATATATATATATATATATATATCGAATATTCAGTTATCGGGTCGATTTAATCATACCGATATCTCGGTTAATTGTTAAGCCGAGTGCACATCGCGTGTCAACTGTCATGTAGTCGTCAATGTGCCACTTGCAAACAAATCGCAACACGTGTGCAATTACCATATATTCAATTCCTTATCCATGCTACGTGTAATATTTCGAGAATTTCCAAACCGACACATTTATTATTGAGATGTCAAATGCGGTGCCCGTTCCGATATGTTTATATTTCCTCCGTGTTACGTGGATCATATTGATGTTAAATGTGCAAGGACATTGCAAAGATTGATTATAATATTGGATGTAATAAAAATAAATTACAGAAACATACACACACATCTCTCGTACATATGAATTAGTCTCGTTTATTGTGAGTAATTGGCAAGTGATTTGAATATTACGCTGATGATTCATTTCTAAATGCAATTTTTTTAAAACGTTTTTTTTATAATATCCTGTTTTATATCTTTTTATAACATCAATTTTTAATTTTGATATATTAAATAATATTGTCATATTATACTTACTCACTTCCTTTTATTTGCAATGATATTATATATAAAAATATATTTTAAATTATAATATACATGTATGTAATGTGTATAATATTACCGTTTTCACTCTCAATAAAAATTAATCATCATCTCAAAAGTAATAAAATAACTTTTAACGCTTTTTAATATGTAAATAATTTATAATGATTTAAAATATATAGAAATACTGCTTTTTTGAAATCGTTTTCAGCAAAAAAAAAAAAAATATCTCGTTGAGACACATCCGACGATGCATAACTCGATATGAAATTTTTACAAATCGGCCGGATAATTTGAAAGGTCAGCCGTATAATTTTCATAATTTTGCTGAAAATGTTGCGTTTTCAGAATTGTTTTCGGAAAATAATTCGTCTAGTCGATACACATCCGACTATGCATAATTTAATATAAAATCTCAGCTAATCGACCGGAGATTTTGAAAGTTTACTCATATAAGGCACACTAAATTTTGAATTGAAAAACAATTTAATCAATATTTTGCAATGATTTCGATTTTTTTTTTATAAAAAGAATAATAATAAGAAATTTACAATTATCATAAATGAATTTATAATCGGATCGAACGTTAAAAGCATTTGAACAACACTGGCATAGATAAATCGCGTCTGAATATAATTCAATGCTATATCCTCGAACGGCGGCATGTTCGATTAAAGATTTAATTGCGATAGTGGAAAAATGTAATTATCGCGCGAAATTATGTTATAATTGATCTATACGATCGACGTATACGACTCGATGAATAATAAATATACGCACGAAAATAAATAAATAATGACTATACGTATCAAAAAAAAAATAAAAATAAATAAAAAATTATAAAAAGAATAAAAAAGGCAGAATCGAACCGAATAAAATGAAAGAAAAAGAATTAAAAAAAAAGAAATTGGCGATTTCTTGTACGGGTACTGGTTTTCGGGGTGTACGAGAGGCGCCCGCGGCGCGGAACAAGTCTGAAATAAGACAACATTATTATGGCGTAGGTCAGTGATGGCCAACCCGCGGTTCGCTCGTCGTAAATTATTACTTTTGCCTTGTAGCATTTGTACCTGTATTGCATACGTGCGCTTATGCGCGTATATATTAATATACGGTCGATAAGTTTATCTGAATTTACGGCGGAAATCTATCAAAATACAATTGCACAAAATGCGACACAATTTCAGAATAATATTGTGTTTTATTTTTTTATAATATAGATATATTATTTTCGGTTGTCGATGATAGTTTAATTTGTTAATGAAAAAACTCAAAATAAAATATTAATATGTCATATTTATTGATAATTAATATATTATATTTTATATTGTATATATATCTATAATAAATAATAAAAATATTTTTTTTTATAATGTACGAATTTATAATAAAATTTATTGTGTGATTTCTGCTTTTTATAATATAATACTGACAGCAGATTTTATTTGAAAATCATTGATGTATCATTCATTACAAAATTATTACTAAAAAATAAACTTTTAAATCATTTTTTACACTTGATTTATACTTTATTGCTGCTATTTTTAATAAATAATATAAGATTATTTCAACGAAATTGTTCAATATTCATATTGAAATTTTTAATATTGTCAAATTCTCATAACCATCATTATTCTACATGAAATAAACACAAATATTTTCATTGACCTATATAATTTTTATTTCAAAATATTTTTATAAATAAAAAAATATATTGAAAAAATATATTCATTGTATATTATTACCTGAAATAATGCGATTTCTATAATACATATTTCTTGAATCTAATATATCCATATTATACGAAGGTTACCTGTATACTCAAATAAATAATTATATATATATATATATATATATATATATATATATATATATATATATATATATATAATTGCATATATACGTGCGTGTCCATGTGCATCCCTTGATTTATTGCATTTAACATGCACGCGGATTGTCTTCTTGTTGTGTGCATTTGTGCGCTCGCCAACACGCGTACTAAATAATAATGAAATTGTTTCGTTGCGATTGTATCGAGACTAATAAAGACGTACGATATCGAGAGGCTTTCGAGGATGTTCGAAGAAAATATTTATGAACGTATTAATCTTAAAAATATATTAAAACGACGATTAATAATTAATAAATAAATAAAAAAATAATAATTAACAATCTGAGACGATCGCCTGTATTTGGCTGTGTCATTATATAATATATTATAAAACGATTTTATTTCATTTGAAATATATTTATAAATTCATTACCTGATATTATAAAGATAATATTACAAATATTATCTTTATAAAAAATCATATTTATCATTGTGAAATCAAAAATGGCAATCATAAAGAGAAATGAATTTAGGGCAGTAGTATTGTTTGTCTTAAAGATAAACTTGTGTTTATTCGTTATTGAGGCAATATATTTTAGAACACATATGGCCAAAGTGTGGTTCGCGAGTTATATATAACTTTTTGACCTATTAAACGTATCTTTTAGAAAAAAAATATTACATTCATTTCAACAATATATAAAATATATTTTTAACGATTTAAAAATATAAATACAAATCAAATATTGAATATTAATTTTTAGCAATATAAAAATATATTAGATTATTTTTTAAGAATATTTTTCAATAAAATATATCATAAAAATAAAAATAATTTAATAAATTATATAATATATAAGATGTCACAAATCGAAATATTAGCAAAAATATTGGAGAATTTCATAAAAATTTTCCATCTCAATGCAGCATCTCGTTGTAGTAGTGTAAGCGATGGCGATTTTATATTGCTGTAAATTATTCGAAACGGACGATTCGGGGTGGCTATAATAAATGCAATAAATACAAAGTGAATGGAAAAAAGGCTCAAATAAATAAATATACACGATTCGTCTTCGGGGTCCCAATAGGAGGTGTTGAATTTAAGCCGCATTAAATTCCAATAGGGACATCCCGCTGTTTTCCCGGCTATTTTG
Source organism: Leptonema lineaticorne (assembly GCA_024500535.1). NCBI lineage: Eukaryota > Metazoa > Arthropoda > Insecta > Trichoptera > Hydropsychidae > Leptonema > Leptonema lineaticorne. The sequence continues at coordinate 10,431,355 of JANIJI010000004.1, read as the reverse complement.
TGGACTTACCTTCGGGCGTTTGAATCTTCCATAACGTTCAAACTCCTGATTTTTTTTTCGTCATTTCTATATGTATATAATCCCTATTATATATATATATATATATATATATATATATATATATACAAACATTTATGAATTAGATTAATAGGATTTATATCATTTTTTTTAAATTTAAAATAAAAATATATAATATTGTTAAAAATCAATATTATTGTATTATAAATACTATTTTATATGAGGAAATTCAGGTAACGTACGATGTTAAAGTAAAAAAAAATGATAATTTATATTTATTCTATATTCCTGGCTACCTTTTAAGGTCGTATTTATATTATCAAACTATGCACAATTATTATTATTCATGTTATCATCGTTCTTCCATAAAGTGACCATATGACGCAGAGTAATTGTTTCAAATGAAATTAACCTTGAAACGACCATATTGTTTATTATTATTATTATTTATTTATTTTATTGCTTTATGTTTATCAGGACACAATCGTTCTCGTATAAAGCAAAACAAAAGAAGCGCACATATGTAAGCAGTAATTTTATATTAGAATTGTTCTGTTTAGGCATGCGTGCGTGAAAACGTGAGGGCGAATTTAGCAGGGGTTGCGAAGGCCGACGGTCGCGGACTTAATCCATTATTTATTAAGTCGATCCGCTGCGAAATGCGGCATTTCGATGCGCTTTATCTAAATTCAATTCTTTTAAGGAATTATTATTATTATTGTTTTTTTTTCATGTTTTTGAGTAAAATTGAAAATTGACACTATCTGATGCAGAACGTCGGGAGTATCTATCACCAGCGGTGCAGACCGCTTGCAATCAGACATAGTCGGACGTGTTGTATCTTGCAAATGCGCGAGATTGGTTTGTGACAATTTATATTTTATAAAGGTATGCCATCGCTGTATTTATTATATATTTACAAAAATAATTTTAAATCATTAATTAATAAAAATCAATTAAATTTATGTTTCATTTCTAGACCTACATTAAAGTAAAGAATATTCAAAAGATCTATTATTTTTTTTACGACATACTATATTTATCAATACAAATATGTATTATATATATCAATATATTTTATATTGAATTATACATATTGTTACCACTTTTTCATTATATATATATATTGACAAAAATATTTTTTAATCTTTAATAATGAATGAACATCTCATACATATATTGTTTTTAATTGTAATAACGGTTACCGTTCAGTAATTCGAATAAAAATGTATTATAATTACAATTTATAGCGAATAATAATAATAAATATATGTTTCGTTTCCAGACTACATTCTATATTTATATCTAAAAATTTTAATTTAGAGTAAAGATATAAT